>JBAIZL010000011.1:12597890-12727890 GCA_036971475.1 Prosapia bicincta | reverse complement strand
AAATGTTCTACAATTTTATATTTAAAGGAAGTTATAAATAACATCTAATCGCTTACATAAAACTCGTATATATAACAAGTGTGGAAAATCGCTGTGTACATAAAGAATAACCATAAATTTCCAGATATGCAACATATTATTAGATGAATAACTGCGATTTTATGCAATGCAAAAAGAACGGATGTACTACGGATAGTAACGTTTCATCATATATATATATATATATATATATATATATATATATATATATATACATATATATATATATGTGTGTGTGTGTGTGTGTGTGTGTGATATGTATTTATATATACGTTTTATTATATTATATATAATATACCTATTTATATATAGACAAAACACTGCTGTATAATTATATATATTTTTGAGATTGTGTATGCACGTGTAATAGGCTATACGTATATAAGAGTATGTGGACTGTTTGACCTAAATGAAGAATAATAGTGATAGGGGCTTAGCGGAAAGCAGTGAGTGAAATTAGCAAAACAAATCAATTACCGCGTATGATTTGTTTAATTACAATTAGAGTTATAACACAGCTGGTGGCGTTGCACAAGTGCTCCACGAGAGGCCAGTGGAACGTCATCGACGCAACCAGGCCACTTCCACCCTACAGCCAGTCTATATGTTGCACGTTTAATTACATTTGGAGAAGGGCTGCATCAGGAACACAAGTAGGCGTTGTACGATTTATGTTTCTCCTCGTATTTCTGTCTATATAACTATATCTGTCTCACATTAGCCAGGAGGATGCTATGGCGTGCTGTTACATAGCGAAACCCTTCATTAAACTGATGTACCATTGAAAATACGTATTATGTTACTTTTTAAAGATGAAATGCGTTCTAAATATGATTTTCTCTTTCATATATACTTATATGAATAGTTAATACTAATACAGGAATATATTTGTTTACAAACAAAATGTTCTACAATTTTATATTTAAAGGAAGTTATAAATAACATCTAATCGCTTACATAAAACTCGTATATATAACAAGTGTGGAAAATCGCTGTGTACATAAAGAATAACCATAAATTTCCAGATATGCAACATATTATTAGATGAATAACTGCGATTTTATGCAATGCAAAAAGAACGGATGTACTACGGATAGTAACGTTTCATCATATATATATATATATATATATATATATATATATATATACATATATATATATATATCGCAGTATGTTTTCTTGTGTATTAATAAAGAACAAAAGTCTGAATACAAATACAAGAATTATAATTGAATTTACAATTCAAAGCTTTTCGTTGGCTAACAGTACCAACATCATCAGGAATATTCCTGATGATGTTGGTACTGTTAGCCAACGAAAAGCTTTGAATTGTAAATTCAATTATAATTCTTGTATTTATATTTAGACTTTTGTTCTTTATATATATATATATATATATATATATATATATATATATATATATATATATATATATTAAAACAACATAGGTTATTTAAATACAAGAATATTATTTATTTATATGTGTATATATATATATATATATATATATATATATATATATATATATATATATAGTGTTAAAAACAATTAATAAATGAATATAAGAACAAATATTATCTAAATACAATAATATGTTCAGTGTTTTTGAGGTGATGGAAGCATTTTAATAGTTTCGGCAACAGCGTTAAGATTTGACAACAGTGTTGTTAATTAAGATAGCTAAGTCTTGTACAGGGTGCGATTGAAAATTAATAAGACTTTCCCCGCGCAATGTCTGGTAAGCGGCCAAAAAAATCGGGTAGAGGGGGAAATTGTACCTTGGACCTTCCCCTTCCACGGGAGACCGCTCCTAGTTTGCTGGCAACAGCGGTTGAGTTAACATTGCTTTGTGCGTGAAAGCTGTTTTGGCAGTCTGTTCCAATTTGCCAGTTGGAACAGCGTTGTGCAATAACATTTTGCGTATTGCTCAACAAATCTATTACCGAAACCCATGCGTTACTCAAAGAGGCTTACGCGGACCAAGTTTTGTCCAGGGCCCAGGTAAATGTATGAAGGCTGAGAGGACCCCGAAGACGAACAGCGACCCGCCGAACATTGACCGTCGTGCTAGTCTCCGTGAGAATAGAGAGGAGTTAAATTTAACTTATTACAATGCACAGGAAATCGTAACCGAAAAACTGGCTATGCGGAAAGTGTGCGCGAAAATGGTGCTGAAGGTTTTGTCCGATGAGCAAAAGCAATTGCGTGAGCAACTTTCTCGTGAAGTTTTGGAAAGTGACGAACATAATGACACTTTGGACAGTACTATCACTGGTGATGAAACGTTGTGTTTCGAGTACGATCCAGAGAGTAAGGAACAGAGTGCGGAGTGGCACACGAACTCGTCCCCACGACCCAAGATGGCGCGCATGTCGAAATCCAACGTTAAAATAATGCTAACGTGTTTTCGACTCTCGAGGAATCGTCCATAAGGAGTTCGCACGCCAAGGAAGCACTGTGAACGCGGCCTTTTATAAGGGAGTGCTCCTTTGGCTCAAAAAACGTGTCGCCCGGTGTCAGCCCGTCATGGTCAATAATTGGACTCTCCATCACGACAATGCGCCAGCGAACACCGCCTTCCTTTGCAGCTCTCTACTGGCCAAAATGGGGGTTCCGGTGCTTTCCCATCTTACAGCCCAGACGTGACAACCCCTGACGTCTTATTATTCCCGCTCGTTAAAAGGAAGCTGAAGGGAAGGCGTTTTGACTCTATCGAAACGATCCAAAAAGCTGTGACGGTCGACTTCAAGGCGATCCCGGAGGGTGAGCTTAAAAAATGTTTCCAGCAGTGGAAGAACCGCTACCAGAGGTGTATTGACGCACAAGGGTATTATTTTGAGGAGTATTAGTTGTAAGATCCAAAATTGTCAATAAAATTGCCTAAAAGAAAAATGTCTTAATACTTTTCAATCTCACCCTGTATGTTGGAATGAATTTTGTTGGTGTCAGCACTGTAGTTGGAGAAAACGTTGAAGATTTTGTATTAATAGATATTTTGCTGTATTTGTAATGATGCTTATAAGTATTAATGTTTACAATTTATAACCGGAAGCCATCTTCTATATGTTATAGGTGTATGTATATATATATATATATATATATATATATATATATATATATATATATATATTATAACTTAACTTTTGTTATAATTAAATTTATTTTTTTTTTGTTATTTATTTATCTTACCTATTAATGTCATACCTTCAGGTTTATAAAAGAATTAACAATCTTATCAATTTTTAAACATCACTTGCATTTATTCTCTTCAATTAACTCTACACATTATTTAAATTTATCTTAATATTGTGCAGTGACAGGCTTGATATCTTAACTAAATTACAATAATAAAAGGCGGACTTCTGAGGCTTTAGATTTCTAATAGAATAACATAAAAAACAGTATTAAAATTTTATTCTTGCTCTCGGAGTCGCTATTACGGGAACTTGCTTTTAAATTCGAAATGGTGACTAGAATAATTTTTATAAATTTTGATGAACTTAAAAATTGTTTTAAACTAAAAGATAGATGTCTGTTGGCTACACTTATTTTCAAATATACTTATTGTTCTGAAGAGTCCCTGGAATTCTAGTTTGTTCACTTCAGCGCTTACACTTGATGCAAAAAAACTTACTTTATATTTCAAAAAAACTTTTACGTCGCACTTTACTAAATTTTACTTATAAAAAAACTCTACTTAATTTAACAAAATTCTCCCTTGTCCCCACCAACCTGTCTTCCTCCTCCGAGACTCTCCTCAAAACTTCCTCTAAACTCCAGATCATTTAGTTTTTATGAAATCCCTAATCTCTCCCACTACCACCAATACGTTCTTTGTAAGTTTCCCACAGTTCTACAATTCGCTAAACCTAACGGTACACGGTTAATTCCCCAGGCTATATCGGCCGCTGGATTTCCCGTCTTAAAAAGCTTTGGACCTTCTATTGTCTATGGTCGCCGGACTCAACTTGTAGCTTTCCTAGAAAGGATAACGACATGGTACCTGCTTTGTCCGCCTAGAAAACTATTTGTGCCTTTCTTTGCTAAATCATATAGATGATTTATTTTCGCAACTTGCTTAATTTAATCTAAAGCCTCGTACTTTATGTTTTAATATATATATATATACTTACAAACAAAGACACACACACACAAACACGCGCACGCACACTCACCCTCGGCTTTTGTACAATTTCCTTAAAATATTTTTTTTCTTCATATTAATATCCTGAAATATAGATTGTTAATGTTTATGTTGCAGAAGGATAGTTCACAGTGCTGCTCTGCTATGGAAAACCTCTGCCGAGGCCCTCAGTAACGCAGTAACTTTCTAAGGATGACGCACTAGGTAAGTACCAGCAATCATGCACTAATTTTAATTAATTCCGCCACCCGTAAAAATCTCCATTTAATAGAACTCAACAGTTGTCTTTAATTTGTATAAACAAGTATATGACACCGACTCTGAGTGGGGTACAATATTCCAAACGGTCAGCAGAGCTGGCATGATATATGTTGCTTGCTGAAGCAGTCTACAGATTTACGTCAGCAAATATTTGATCGTTCCTCAGCGACACGCTCCTGTTTGTCATAATTCATAAACTCTGGCTTACTTTTACCCGGCCACTACAGTAGTAATGAAATGGACCGGCCGAGGGCAGACATTAAATATGGACGACACTAGTCCACACGTGTTCCTTGCCGGTGCTAAAATGTTTCCCGATTAATGCATTGAATGGGGGAAACGTGGAAACGGTTGCATTTAGTTTAGACGTACTTTCATTGTGTTTACGGGGAACGTGTTACGGACAACGGCCTAACAGTTGGTATAAAACGTTGTGTAATATGAACAGCGGCTAAGCGTCAAGTTACCTCAGGTAATACGTAATGTAAGGAACTTGTCGATATGAAAAGCAAACATTTCCTTCCTTCCTTTCTTTCTTATCCCTAGGTCCTTAGACCAACTTCATGAGATCATATTCCTTTAGAAGTCTTATTACTTCTGCTGGTTCCTTGTAGATGAATTCCGGGGTAAGTCCAATGCATGACAAGATGTGGGCTGGTTCTTAGTTGCATCTTGCACATGTTGGATATATCTTCCGCAGGTCTGTGATTTTCATGGGTTTTGTATGGCTGCATTTTAATCTTGCTAAAGATGTCTGTGAAATTCTGAAGTTGATAGTTGATAGATGCACCAGGTTTGTCCTCTTTGTAACATTATGTTGCGGAGGTTGTTTCCATTTTTCTTTTTTTTTCCTCTGTAAATTTGGAATATACTTCTGAATAGGTTAGGGTTTCTTTGTGGAAATTACTATTATTGCAGCCTTCCTTTGCTAAGTTGTCTGCCTTTTCATTTCCTGGGATATTGACATGTGATGGAATCCATTGTAGGTGTATTTGTGATGATTTGGAAATACTTTCTATCTTTTTTATTATATTTATTGATATATTATCAGATATTTCATTATAACTCTGTAAATGTTGGATTGAACATTTACTGTCGGTTAGAATCCATAGTTGTTCTGGGTTCTGGTATTCTTCAAATTTATGCAAAGCCTCTTCAATAGCAACCAGTTCAGCTGTGAAGTTTGATGAATTGTCCTAATTTAATTTCCTCTTTTCACTCTTGTGATACAATATATGCTCCACTACCCGTTTTTCCATTCGCTTGTCTGCTTCCATCTGTGTAAATTTTTATCGCTTGCTGTGGGATGGAGTTGATTGCTTCCATTGCCAATTTTTTTAATATTAATGGGTTGTTCTCCTTTTTGTTTACCGGTTCATGTAGAGTAGTATGAAAGAAGACTGAATTCATAGGATTTATAAAATTAGGTACAGATGTCGGATCTATATTATGGTATCTTACATTGTTTGTTTTGATGTTGTGGAAGGCGGTCTTTTTCTTTAATCTTTGTTTGCTGTTCCATTTCCTTAAGTATTCTGCAGTTCTGTTTATATTTCCCAGACTGTAAAGTTTGTTGAAATATTTTGTGTTGTTTATCTCGCGATGTAGATATAAGGGTTTTAGATTTGCTTCGTACAAACGTATTTCAGTTGAACATGAGTTTCTTAGTCCTGTAATAATTCTTGATGCACTGCTATGAATCCTGTCGAGTATGTTAAAGTTACTCTCTGCAGCTGTACAGTAAATTTGATAGCCATAGTCCATAATGGGTCTTATTAGTGATGTGTATGTTATTTTAAGGGTCTTAGCATTTGCTCCCCAGGTTTTGCCAGAAATATACTTCATTATATTAAGTCTTTTCCTAGCTTTATTTGCGATGTATTTGATATGTTTGTGACAGGTTATTTCTGGATCTAGAATAAATCCTAGGTACTTAATATATTTATTATATTGTAGCCTTTCACCATCCAAGTATATGTTTGGTTTAAGTTGATATATTCTTTTATCTGTTGTAAAGAAACTGGCTTCGGATTTTTGTATGTTGAAGTTTAATTTCTGTTCCTTTGTAAATTCATCTAACTTTTTAAAATGTTTATTAAGTTGTTTTTCTATATTTTTTATATTTGAGTCACTGTTCCATATGGTGATATCATCTGCATATAATGCTACTTTTGTGTTAATGGATACAGTCTTTTCAATACCGTTAAGATATAGGATAAATAGTAGTGGACTTAGGACAGAGCCTTGTGGTGGTCCTTGACTCATTTGATATGTTTTTGATAGTGTGTTGTTGAATATGACCTTAAATGTTTTGTGTTCGAGAAAGTCTGCTATCCATACAAGTCCTTTCCCATCTATCTTGCAGTCTTGATTTAATTTCATCACTAGTTTGTTATTCCAAACTTTGTCATAAGCCTGTACTAAGTCCAGTAACGCTGCTATTGTGTGATTGTAGGTTTGTTGTTCTGTGAGTCTTTAACTTTTTGTGTGAAATATAATATCTGATCAATTGTTGTGTGAAATCTTCGAAATCCAAATTGTTCTTCACTAAATAAGTTCTTTGAGATTATGTGATGTGTGATCCTATTTAATATTATTCTTTCCATGATCTTACATGCAATATTAGTTAATGCTACAGATCTGTAGTTTTTTAAATGTTCATTACTTTTATTGGGTTTTTTAATTGGGATAATAGTAGCTTGTTTCCAGTCTTGGGGGATTTTGTTTGTATTCCATGAATTATTCAATATATCTAATAACTTATTTTTCCCAAGATTGGTCAGATTGTTATAAATATGCCCCTGAACTCCATCAGGACCTGGAGATTTCTTTTCATCGGTCTTTCCTATGGCAAATTCCAATTCTGACATGTTTAAAGGTTCGTTAAAGAGGGTGCAACTACTAGGTTTGTTCTGACAATTATGAATAATTTGTCTTGTTTTTTTTTGCTTATAGTTTTATCTGTTTTATTGAAGTTTAATTGATTAGTTTGTTTGTAGTAATTTCCAAAGGCATTTGCAATGTCTTCATCATTGGAGGTAGATGTTCCATCACTATCTTTAATGATATTAGTATTTTTTTTTGTGGTTGAATACGATCAAGACTTTTTACTAAATGCCACAGTTTGGTTTCAGGTGTTTGAGCATTTAGCTCTTTACACATATCTTCCCATTTTTCCCTTTTTATTGTATCATACAATCTTTTAATTTTTGCATTGATTCTATTTATTTCCATTCTTTTAATGTCCGAGTTATTTATGAAGAGTTCTCTCTCAATTTTACGTCGTTCATTAATCAAAGCTGTTATTTCTTTTTCTTTGTGAACAAAGTTTGGTATCCAGTTCTTGATATACCCTCTTGGGATTTGTTGTTGAAGATGCCTTGTATATGGCCTTTTTGAAGTTTGACCATTTAGAGTCTAGGCTAATGTTTCCTTCTGGTTTGCTTAGTTCTGAATCTAATATCAATTCAAAATTCTCCCAATTTGCCTTTTTAAAATTCCAGTATCTTTTTCTTGTCAGTTTTCCCCTGTTGATGCATTCATTGATTTGAACAAGGATTGGTCTGTGGTCGCTTCCTATGCTTTCCAATACTTGCCAAGTACATTTTGGGTATATATTTGGACATGTTATAGTGATATCAATTGCTTGTGAGGATTGGTAGCTCTATGAGAAGTGAGTTTGTGTTCCATCGTTGAGAAACACAAACGCATTATGATCTGAGTATTCCAACAATTGTATTCCTCGGTTACTTGTCTCTTGGCATCCCCAGTAGGTATGCTTGCTGTTAAGATCTCCTAGTATTATAGTATCAGTTTTAAAAATTTCGTGTAGTATGTTAGTGGGTAATAGTTTATTATTGGGTGCATGATACATGTTTATGATATTTATTCTTTTGTTTCTGCCCAAGTAACATTCTATCCCTTGTAATTCTAGATCCAAATATGATGCTTCATAGTTTGTTTCTGTATATTTTATGTTTCTAATAAGGAATAATAAACCTCCTCCCCCATCCTCTTCTTGTCGATCTTTCCTTAAAATAGTAAACTTATTTACTTTTAGGTTGTGATTTTCTTTTATTTTCTTTTTCTGTAAAGCAATGATTTGGGCTTTTTTTGTGTTAGCTATATCTATTATTTGATCCAATTTGGTTCTACATGACTTAGTGCACAATCCGTTTATATTGCATTGGAGTATCTTCAAAGTATTTTTATGATTATTTGTTATGGAGTTTACATTAGTAGTATTGTTACAGTTATTTGTATTAGAATCGGTATTGGTATTTCCCAGTCGCTCACTTCTCGCACTTGCCCTGGTTATGCCAGCAGGGATCGGATCAGTTGCCCCGGATGCGGTTACTCCATCATCATTATCTATTCTTTGCATTCTCATGATTGGGTATTTATGCACCTGTCGTTGGAACAAATCCTGGAGACACTTTCTGTGACAGTGTGACTTTGTTTCTATTAAGGCCGCGCTCCATTTGGAGAAACAGACGCCTTTGTAGGTATTTTGTTTCCCTCCTACCCTACATATCTGTAGAGCTTCCCCCTATCCGCCACCTGGGGATGCGCCCTCTAGGGGTTACAGGTTCCCCCCGAGGGAAGCAAACATTTAATAACTGTAGGTAAAGTTTCTTACCACTGACTAGGCGTACGAGTGGTCTATAGTAAGTAGAGCCCTTGAATAGTTACCTAAGTTTCTGGGTTCGATTCTTAGTAGCGCCAAAGAATTTTTTTGTGTTTTTTAGTTAATGGAAAAATTATTAAGGGTAATAATACAGGTAGGTGGTTGGAGGTTGTGCTGGTCACATACTTAGTAGGAGGAGGTATTGGCTAAGTAAGGGCCTTTCCTCTCTTTGATTATTTAAATGGTAAAAAGGAATTTTTTATGGTAATTATTACAAAAAGACTAAAGACCGTTTGTTCTACACAGGAGGTGGACACTTTGAAATATTTTCACAATTATTTTATGAACAAGTAATATAAAAATATTTTTCAAGTCAAACCCTACTTCAGTCTACAGAGAAAAATTTTATTTTAGTTACTTTTATATAAATGAAGTAACATAACCTATAGCATAAACTCAACTGTTTTATTAAATCATATGTTATCACTTAGCCAAATGGGACGAAATAACTATATTGCCCCTTTTATGAAAATATTTCTCCCATATAAAACTAAAATAAATTCATTACATTTAATTAATGAGTTAATATTTGAAACAAACTGCATTAACATCAAGTATCATCTACTAAAAGTTTAACAAATTGTATTTTAACTTAAGAGGATGAATACAATGTATTAATAACGATTGAATATTTGAATAAGATGTACGAGTATATAAGAAGAGTGTGAACTAATAGAAGGAATATGAAAAAGGAATTATTGTGTTAATTATTAGTTATTTGTTATACATAGCAGGTGGGCACTTTGTAATGTCTCTTAGGGGTATTTATACTACGGGAAGGACCCTACCATAATGAGACTCAGTATTCCTGCAAGGGACCTGGAGGTCTGTTGTCCCTTACTTGTTTTTTGCCTGCCACGTAGGTGATAGACAGCCCTCTAAACCCTCCATTGAGAGTAGCTCTACTGTTATGTAGCCCTGCGCGTGTGATGCTGAGGTTGTACTTCTGTCGCTAACTAGGAGACTTTAATGCTAACATTGAAACCCTCCCCTCTCTGCTTCACCTGGACGGACGTGAGAAATGGAGGATAAATAGCGTGCAACAAGGGTAAATATGACAAAGGGTGAAGCAAGGAGGAAGATAAACACAGGTTGGTCACTGAGTAAAGATTACAAAAGAATGAGAAGACTAAGCTCGTAGGCATAACCTGTGGTACCCAGCTGTAATACTTGTTTGCAATGTTTACTAACAAGATAAACTGAAATTTTGCATAATTTGACGAAAATATTTTGAAAACGTTGCCATTGGTTTGATTTAATTAATGACGTAATTGACTTGCAAATCAGCAGTTATGTGCTGTTTACACATTAAAAGTGTTATCAATTACTTGTATTAGACTACATTTATTTGCTTTGTAAAACCAGTGACTTCAATGCAAGGGTCTATCACTGTGCAAGGATATTTCCATTTGCAGCATTGGAAACGATTAAGGTTAGGATTAATTAAATCAGACTCAAAGCGTCGGGAAGGCGTGGCCTATGTCCCCAAGTCCATCTGGGGACAACATAATTATCCCATCTCTTGCCTGTTCCCCGATAATCAAGCTCTCCCTATCCCGCGGGCAACTTCCTGTCCGCATATTCCTGTCACTGGTATTAAATTTCTTTTGTTGAATAACATTTTGTTTTCAAAACCCTTGGGGCTGTGTTTTGTTTATTGTTGTGCTTGTTACGACGTGTCTTGTAAAAAATTTGTCAGCGAACATTGGAATTATCAGGTTTCTATTAAAATTTGATATTACTAGCTCTTGCTACAATTATTAAAAGTAATTTTCGTTATCGGAATTTTAAATTTAATCGGAAAGTTTATATTTAATCACTAAATCTATAAACTTGAACAAATACAATACACTTATAAACACGTGGCTAATACTAACTCTTGTAGACTGTTGTTTCCCTAATAGTCCAAAAGTATGAACGAGCTTGCGCGTGTGTGCGTAACGATACGGAGCTAGTTTAGATCGCTCTATTTCAGCAAGTACGAAATTAATAGTACAGTATGTAAACTTCGTAAAGAACTGAAGGTAGATGGTTGCCCTTAACCCGTTTCGGTTGGTCATGTTGGTGTTCTTAGAGTAGGAATCATGATCCGTGACAGGTAGCTCATGGTTTTAGCGTTAGTTCGGCTTAACCGTTCATATTTGCAGTTTACTTCTGTTGGTAAAAATTTATTTGTAATCTAGAAATGTATTGGAAGATACAGTGACTATAACCTACTTCTGAGTTAAGGGTAGATATCTCCCTTCATCCCGGTGGGCTCTCTCCACCAGATGTCATAATTTTCTTTTGTTTCCGTGTGTTAGGGCAAAGTTACGTCCTACCGTATTCCTTCTGCCCTCCCACCTTGTCTTACAGAAAGGTGAAGCGAGTAGACGCCTTGATGGCTCCGGTAGAGAGTAGGTCTATTCCAGGACATGATCCACCTAACGGGATCATATGACTCCCGCTTTTATCATCTAACAGGGGGTTTTCTTCTTAAAATGTTTACTGTGCTTCTTTGTCCTTCATAGGTTATAATAAGCATACTTCGAGGTTTAAATCTTCAGAGAACAAATGCGAATACATTATTCTTTTAAAGGTTGTTACTTTAATGGCTGTCACGGATATTTTATAGTAATATTTATAATTACTATCCTGCACAAATGTTAAAAATATTTCTTTCCTGAACAGGTAAAAAAATAGCCTAAATAGTTTGCCATTTGGTTTCTGTGTTGACATAAGGAAAAATAAACAACCCATATTTAAAAACGAAATGCTCCACATTGAATAGTAAAACCCTGAAATAAACTCTCCTACAAATATTATTAATATTAAACCACAGTTTATTCCAAATAAATACTAACTATCCCTAGCATAGCTATCCCTTTGTAGCAAAGCACACCTCAGAAACTACTTGCGCGTGCGGCATTCATGTTCCCGTCTCAACGTGGATCTAGTCTCATTAGTGTAAACACCGACGTAAAGACAACACAACTCTACCGACTGTTTACAGAAGGGTTAGTTTATTTTCACTTACTTCAAAGATAGTTGAGAGCTCTTCTTCTCTTTCGTCGCGCGTTAAATTTATCTCTTCACTTGTTACGAACCAACGCCGAGTGGTAGGAGTCTCTCGATCAATGGCTAACACACGGGTTCATGTTCTTTCTCAACCTAACAATCTTTACGAAATCATAACGTTCTTTCTTATTGTACGTTAAATTTAAATAAAAAACAACGATCCAAAGTTTTTGCTGTATTTGCGTATAAATAAATAAATAGCTACACACGAACTCACAAAACAATATACTTCATTTTCATATACGTTTCAATGACTTATGGCATCATCATGAGTGACACTACTACAAATTTACGACTACAACTGTGCAATTGAGTTGCAGTTGTAAATTTGTAGTAATATTTCTGATAATGATGACATAAGTAATTGAAACGCGTATGACAATAAAGTTTATTGTTTTGTGAGTTCGTGAGCAGTTATTTATTTGTTTATAACATTAACGCACCAGCCAGCACAATTATTGCTTTAAAGTATTGGCGTAGCTTACTTTTATAAGGGGAAAATTACTAGTAATTGCACTTATGACTCATTAGGCTGTAAAAGTGATTTTATACCAAGTGTTTGGTAAGTATTTTAATCTTTAGCTTCGTACAATACGAGGAGGGAATATCGGCCCCGGAGATGGTACTCGGCCTTTATGCGAGGGTTAGAAACCCACCTCCGCTTTTTAGTTGTATGAGCACAGTGTGGAGTAATATTACTGTAATTCTTCATTTAAAAAACAATTTAACCAAAAAAAGCAAGAATCGCTGTTTCAACATACGTCTCACAACTCAAACTGCTACCAAAATGTGTTGACTACACTAACGCGTAGTTACGCATTAGCTTTGTTGTAGTGGCAGTAAACCAATCAAAAAGAAGCATAACCCACGCCTGTTCAGAGTCTGTTGATGTATTTACGGCTTTTAACACGTCTAACACGTAATAATTTTATTAACAGCTAACAAGACATGATTTACGACCAGTCAACGAGTAGGCACCTGTTTCTTTGCGGCCTAATTCACCTATGCACTGCCACAGATAATGACCATTCAAAACGGCATTCATAATGATTTTTTTATTTTCCTTCTGAAGAAAACCGTATTTATTTTACTGTTGTTTGTAGTAATTATCTTTAGTAACAATCGGTGGCACAAGAACGAAGATCCCACATTAATAATGGAGCAAATATTTTTAATATAGGATTAACAGCTAAAATTATTTTACCACTAACCATAAGCGAACGGATATTTTTATATTCAGTATATATTTTATTCATTTTTATATAAAATATAGTATGAATCATATTATCATAGTTTCTAGCCCTTTAAAAGTAATCTTACCACCACTAAAAAGAAAATATCATGAAATGGAATAGGTTTATGACAGGTTAGATAATGGAAAGATTACGGTAAATGATAAATTAAAACGTCTTGAATTTTTTTCGGTCCAGTAAAGGATCTGTCTGTATAAGAGGTTATGGAAACGCACTCTCTGTTCGTCCACCTGTGACCAAAAGACACTTTTTCCAAAATCATAGAGGCTCTATTCGTGCTACACCCTTTGAAGGGATTGGATCCATAGAGCCTCTCTATTCGTACTTCACTCTTTGAAATTTTGAATTACACTCTTCTATTATAAAAATAACTACAATTAATTTAGACATAGACATCTCTGGTAATTTTTTTGATAGCAATATTGTCTCACTTATGAAATTGTTCCTGTAAGAACTCTAATGGTTTGATAAACGTGAATTATTGTATCATTGTCAAACGAATATGTTAAAACGAAGAAGGATTTGAATATACGTGACAATATTTTATTTGTGTCAAAATCACCTGTTGTAAATGAAAACTCTTGAAAAAACGAAAATTTGTACACAGAGGAAACAAAAGGGCTTTTAATGTATATCTGGCATAAATCTTGAGTAAAGGGAACGTATTCTGTCTTGGTGTAGCTAGCTCCGGCTTTTACATTAATTAAAGCTTCGTGCGCAGCGGGACGCGACATTCCTGGAGACTTTGTCGACAACTGAAGAAATCCTTTGGCGTACTCTCGCATTAGGCATTAATGTCTCACATGTTGGAACCCATTTTTATAATTAAAAACTCATTCAGATGAAATTAGGAATAATGGTATTCTTTTGACAAAAGCAAATATATAAAATCAAAATTACATCAAATTTAAAAAATTATAGAAACCGAACGGTAGGGGCAAACTTGTAGTTAATTTGCATGTACTCGGATGGCAATTAAACAAATATATATGTTTGTTTGTGTGTGTATGTGTGTGTGTGTGTATGCGCGTGTGCAAGTGTGTGGATCTATAAATATCAGCAAGCCTGTTGAAGTAACATTACGAACATACCCGATGATTAAGCATGGAGATTACCTTATGTTATGTTTCTGAACTAAATAAATGTATGTCTAAGGTCAAAGTACTGATGCAAAGTTTTAAATAAGACAACTGTAGCAATTCGTGTAAGCTTCTTCGGCTTGTAAGCCACGCCCCCTTTTGTAAGCCACACCTCTGTCAATCACGCCCCCCGAGTAAGTTTAGCCTACTCGTAAACTTGACTCTCTTTCTAGCTACTCCTTTATTTAAGTCACGTCTCATGTAGCAGTATTTTCTTGTAGACCAAGTTTCTGTGTAAGTCATCCCCCCCCCCCCACTAAGCATACGCCCCCTTCCAAACCACGCCTTGTGTAAACCACGAACACATTTATTGATTCCATAATTGAAAAGAATATGTTTGTAATAAAATTGGTGTAGTTTCTAAAATCTTGTGAAATGCAATATTCAACTACTAGTAATATCATAAGTACAAAAGTAAAATAAAACACGAATGGTTACTAAGAATATTTTAATGTAAGTACTATATGCTCTTGTCCAGCCCACCTTTGGGCTTTAGTTATACGCCCCTAAATACGTTTTATGTAGATTATTTATTGTAGTTTCTAGCGGCAGGAGTATAAACAAACCGTCATGAGAGCGACTAGATAAACTCAAGTATCTGCGTGATTCTTCAGTGCACTGTGATGTAGACAAGTATACAGCCATTGTTGATAATTTGTAAAATGTTTCTGCGGATAAATAATAGCAAATATACATCACGTCATCTGCGTATCTTGCAGCCCGTATGCAAGATACATGTTAAAGAATGTATATCATGTAAATGTGAATGCTTTTCCTGCGACAACAGAGCTCTCGTCTGAGAACAACAAACATCGAGTCATTTGACCCCACAAATGAAAGGCAGTATATAATTTATAAATGATTATTCGAATGAACGACTAAGAAAGCGCCAACTAGAGAGGTAAATGACAATTGGAATGCATATTGCATGAACTGGATTGCAATTAAGTTGATTTAGAATTAAACAGCCCCGGCTGTCTCTTGTGTTCGCGATACTATTAGATGACACGTGCCCG
Source organism: Prosapia bicincta (assembly GCA_036971475.1). Lineage (NCBI taxonomy): Eukaryota > Metazoa > Arthropoda > Insecta > Hemiptera > Cercopidae > Prosapia > Prosapia bicincta. The sequence goes on along the minus strand of JBAIZL010000011.1, from coordinate 12,712,294 downwards.
GTTACCACTGTTAGCGGTATATTTACGACCTTAGGCATTGTCCTCTGCTAGTGTATTAGCTATAGTGACTTTAAACTTGATTTAGGGGTTAAATTTTACTAACAACAAAACACTAGTTACTTTTCTTATTCTGTTACACTGGAAAATATGGATTCCTTGGGGTTTTAACAAAATTAATGCTTTTAAAGTTGGATTTAAATATTATAAAAGAAGAATAGAAGTAAAATAGGATCTAAATATTGTTTTTCATAATATACGGTAAATATATTTGACTATAAATTATATTATAATAAAAAGACGGTTTTGTTGGTTTTTGTTTGTTAAATACTAAAGTTGGATAGTACTTTACGAAAACTATATTATTGTTTTTGTGTAGTTTTAGTAACCATGATGGCTACTATACCACCTACGAAGGGTTGGTAAATGTAAAATTAAGGGAGGGTCATACATTCCCTATTGGAGAATATGGGAAGGATCTTCGCGTCACGTGTTTAGGGTCGCGCAACTGGGGCAACTTACTCTCTATTGGATGCACTTACAATGCATGACACCAATTATCAGAGGCAAACTACAGTAATGTTTTATTAACCATAAATAAATAAAATTGATACAAAAATAAATCTAAGAGATTTTAATGGTTAGAAATATAAATTTACTCTGCAATACTTGATAAAATTGTCAGATAAAATAAAATGGGAAACTTGAATTTGATCCATTTAAGACAAGTCGGTGTATTGTGAAATCACTTTTGAAATATGGTTTTGTAAATGCATACGTGATAATGCTGTGAAGGTTGTTTTTCTGTTTATGTAGAAACTCGTCTTGTGATGTATGACAGAGTTTAATATGAATGCAGCTTTACAAAGTGAAAGAGATTTTAACGAGCTGCATGGTGAAGGTTCTTTAGTATAATATTAATTAATGAATCTAACTTTGCAACACTAATGGTGTACAGAGAGGAACATGCGAAGATGCCGTACTGTGCATCGTACTTACAGAATACATTTAGCAGTGCAAAATGCATTAAAGGGGAACAGAGATTCCCAGAAGAATTTACATAACCTTATTTGTCTAGTTAGATTACCTCAAACTATTGTAAATCTTTTAAAATATTTAACATTAAGGAACATTTACCATAAAAGGATGTTCCTTGAAAACTTGCTACAAGAATAAATTGACGCCCCCTAATGAAAATAGAGGCTGATCTGCTAAACAGACTGGTTTCACGAACTGGAAACAGGAGGCAAGCCCTTCCCATCCCCTCTACAAGTCCTCCCGTTACCCATGACCCATGCGGCAAAGCCCATGTGTTTATACCAAATGTTATTCCTTATTATAACATTGGTAGCTGCTCTGGGGGAAAATAAGAGAGAATTCATACTTGAACTTAGAAAAGGATAAATTTTAGTAGTGAAATTTCGCACAGCACTTTATAGTTTCCACACACGAAATATGAAATTCCAGTCTGAATCTGGTTTAGCGCGTGCGCGTGTGTGTGTGCTTGCGTGACTGTTTATATGTGCTTTTGCATGCGTTTGTGCTAGCGCGCGCGTGAACCCATGTGTTTGTGTCTCTAACCTAGGTTGGGTTGAGTTAGGTTGTCATAGGTGGTGTGTGCCCATTTCTCTAAATATAAAATGAGATTTTTCAATCATGTCTATTGGTTCACATTTTCCCAATATATATATATATATATATATATATATATATATATATATATATATATATATATATATATATATATATATATATATATACATATATATATATTTTTTAAACAACATAGGTTATTCAAATACAAGAATATTTATTAATTTATATTCAAAGCTTTTCGTTGGTAAACAGTACCAACATCAACAGGAATGAAAATTACAAAAATCAAAAACAAATTACAATTATTGTAATTTTCATTCCTGATGAAGTTGCTACTGTTTACCAACGAAAAGCTTTGGATATAAATTAATAAATATTCTTGTATTTGAATAACCTATGTTGTTTTAAATTATTAAACAAGAAAACGTATTATATATTTATATATATAATGTTCTACACAACACTGAAGCATATTAATATCTGACTTGAGATAAACGGCACTAAAAGTTATTCCCTAGTTCACACATCCACTCAAGCTAAAACAGATTATTTTAAAGTTAATTATTTCTTGCTAACAATAGTCTTTACTTTTCATTCCATTCTATTAGTAACAATCTCTCTCTCTCTCTCTCTCTCTCTCTCTCTCTCTCTCTCTCTCTCTTTATATATATATATATAGGCTATATATATATATATATATATATATATATATATATATATATATATATATATATATATATATATAAATATCGCAATATGTTTTCTTGTGTATTAATAAAGAACAAAAGTCAAAATACAAATACAAGAATTATATACCATTATATAATACCATTCAAAATAAATTCAAATATAATTCTTGTATTTGTATTTTGCCCTCAGAACCATCAACACAGTCTATCCAGAGACACAGTGGCTACATGTATATACCGATGGATCGTGCCTCCCAGACAAAGGACAGACTGGAGCTGGTTATTACTGTAATCTTTTCGAAGGATCGCTAGCAGTTGGCAACAACCAAAGTAACTTTGACGGTGAAATAACCGCCATACTAGCGGCATCAAACGAAATGAAGAAAATAAAGACACCGGCACAAGCAGTCTTTCTTGTAGATTCAATGGCTGCAATAATAGCCGTAACAAATAACAAGAAGACCGATTGCAGATCCACTCTAGCCTGCCGTCAAAATTTGTCAAAACTAATGAATAGGGGATGGAAAATTGAATTACAATGGATCCCCAGCCACGTGGATATAAGAGGAAATGAATTAGCTGACTCATTGGCAAAAAAAGGAACAACGCTCCCACAGCCGAGCGTAGCAACTTCGCTCCCCTCCATAAAAATACAAATAAATGCTGCAATAAAGAGGAGCACTCAGGCCTACTTACGAGAAGCATCTTTTAATAAACGTTGGGCTACTCTTGTCGAAAACGGGCCAATTAACAACATGTTACCCCGACGGGACGGGGTTGCACTTTTTAGACTCACAACTGGACACGATTACCTAGCTGCACACCTAAACAAGATACACGTCTTCTCGTCTCCCAGGTGCACCCTATGTGACAGCGGGGAGGACATGACAGCTGAGCACCTCCAGTCATGTACAGCTCTGGACCATGGACCCCTGAACGACACGAAGGAAGAAGAGATCTCTCGCCTCTACTGGTCAGCGCGCCACCAAATGGCCCAACAGCCAAGAGTGGGCGTTGGCTAGTAAGTAAGTAAGTAAGTAAGTATTTTGACTTTTGTTCTTTATATATATATATATATATTAAAACAACATAGGTTATTCAAATACAAGAATATTTATTAATTTATATTCAAAGCGTTTCGTTGGTAAACAGTACCAACATCAACAGGAATGAAAATTACAAAAATCAAAAACAAATTACAATTATTGTAATTTTCATTCCTGATGAAGTTGCTACTGTTTACCAACGAAAAGCTTTGGATATAAATTAATAAATATTCTTGTATTTGAATAACCTATGTTGTTTTAAATTATTAAACAAGAAAACGTATTATATATTTATATATATAATGTTCTACACAACACTGAAGCATATTAATATCTGACTTGAGATAAACGGCACTAAAAGTTATTCCCTAGTTCACACATCCACTCAAGCTAAAACAGATTATTTTAAAGTTAATTATTTCTTGCTAACAATAGTCTTTACTTTTCATTCCATTCTATTAGTAACAATCTCTCTCTCTCTCTCTCTCTCTCTCTCTCTCTCTCTCTCTCTCTCTCTCTTTATATATATATATATATATATATAAATATCGCAATATGTTTTCTTGTGTATTAATAAAGAACAAAAGTCAAAATACAAATACAAGAATTATATACCATTATATAATACCATTCAAAATAAATTCAAATATAATTCTTGTATTTGTATTTTGACTTTTGTTCTTTATATATATATATATATATATATATATATATATATATATATATATATATATATATATATATATATATTAAAACAACATAGGTTATTCAAATACAAGAATATTTATTAATATATATCCAAAGCTTTTCGTTGGTAAACAGTAGCAACTTCATCAGGAATGAAAATTACAATAATTGTAATTTGTTTTTGATTATTGTAATTTTCATTCCTGATGATGTTGGTGCTGTTTACCAACGAAAAGCTTTGAATATAAAATAATAAATATTCTTGTATTTGAATAACCTATGTTGTTATATATATATATATATATATATATATATATATATATATATATATCACAAAATATTCATTTTGAAAACATAACTATTTCTTTTCAAATTTTTAATCTTTAATATAGGCTATTACTTTTGTTCATCCGCTCAATTTCAAATAATTATTTTTAAACTTGTTTGTAAGCCTGGCTATTCAATTCCTACTATTAACTCACACCCTTCCTATATAGTCTACATTTATATATCTTGTTTTAATTTTCAATCGTTAATAAAATAATTTTTATTCATACACTGAAGTTCAAATATATTTTTGTAAATTTGTAGTGGATGACACTTGATGTTGATAAAGTTTTTCCAAATATTAGTTTAGAAATTAAATTTAATTATTTCTTTAATTAACTAATTTTGCTTTCTATTTCGCTACTTGATATTGTGATTCTGACATATCTATATACATACATAATTGTTATAATTATATTAATTGTAATTATTTTTAAAAAAGTAACTGAATTTAAATTATTTCTTGTTTGGCCTAAGTAGGAACTGAGTATAATTGTTTTTTATATTATTTGTTTTACTGACGTTAAAAGATTTTTATAATAAAATGGCAATGCAAATAAAAATTTTCGAATTTCGACATTGTACACAAGGGAGTGAAAAGTATCATTTCGCTAATAGCATAAACTCGAATGGACCTATAAATGAGTGCATCCGCTGTGGAACTACCATACGTTTGCTTATACTTTAAGCAAAAATAATTAAAATTATAGCAATCAGTTACGTCGTAACAAGAGTTTTTTAGAACCACCATTCAGCACTCTGCCTTTATGTAGCACTTACACGAGTTAATTTGATTGGATGTGTGTTTGTTAATAAAACGAGCGACTGTACAGTAGTGAAGAGGAGGAGGGGGGGGGAGATGATGTTTGCTGCAGACACAGAGAAATCAATTCCACAGACCAGAGAAGGGTGTTTGAATCACTTGATGGGACCGCACCTCCCGTATTCAATTATTTATAGACCTCGTGCAAAGACAACCGAGTGATATATAATGGCCATGTGTTAATTGCGTTTACACGATGCGTTAACAATAAGCACTGCCATTGTGATATCTTTATAAATCTTATTAATGTAGTTTATATTAATTAGTTTATTGTAATACCTGCTACATAGATTATTGCCACTAAACTCTTTATGTTATAATTTGCTTGCCTGTCGAAAACCTTCTCGTGATTAGATAACCAACCGCTGAGTTAATAATGTTATCAGTTGGTAGAAACCATTACAATTTCATTGCATTTAAAGCTTGACGTATTAACACAATCTGTATTAGAGCAATCGCCCATTGTAGGATAATCCCAACAAATATTTACCGTATTAGACAAAATACCACCATAGGGAATTGTAATAGTGTATACACAGGCTTTATATCTAATTCCGAAAGTGTTTATAAACATCATTCACTTCTGAATTTTAATTTAAGTTATTTAAATTTAGAATTCCATACACTACATTTAAATTTATTTTTTTAAATCATTCATTAGATTTGACATTATTTATTTATTATTATTTATATATTTATGAAAATATATGCTCCGGCGAAAATGTTCCATCATAATAATAGGTATGTTCTCCACTGGGTAGACCTATTGTAATGTAGGTATACCTCTCTCTCTCTCTCTCACTCTCTCTCTCTCTCTCTGTCTCTCTCTCCCTCCCCCTCTTTCTCTCTCTCTTTCTATCTCTCTTTCTCTCTCTCTTTCTCTCTCTCTCTCTCTCTCTCATAAAAAGATTATAATATATGTTTCCTTTAAAATAATGAAAATAATTAAAGATATACGAAGATATCATAAAAATACAAGAATTATTTTATTTATTTTTATTATTCAAACCTTTTATTCTTATTCGTTCCTGATTATGTTGGAAATCTTTATCGACGAAAGGCTTTGAATAATAAAAACCAAAAAATAATTTTTGTATATATATATATATATATATATATATATATATATATATATATATATATATATATATATTTGAATAAAAATGTTTCCAATACAACAATTGTTTTAATTTATATATTATTATTCATTTATTATATCCCAAGAAAACGTATCACCTTATTTATTATATATATATATATATATATATATATATATATATATATATATATATATATATATATATATTGCTGCCGGCGTATAACGTATATTTAGTTGGATTAAATAATTTGTGCTAAATTTTTTTAGTTTAAAATGTAATAATAAGAAACTGTAAATTAAGAAAAAATAATATTCCTATAAAACGAGATCCTGTAGCAATGAGAAAATCCTGACTGAAGCAGCTGACGTTTCTTAGTCTTCAAACACGTGTTTTATTTTCGTTAAAAAAACACAAATTTCCAAACAAAACAACTTAAGTATACAAATTGTTCCTTTAAATAAAAGGTAGATATTTATAGTATTGGGTATTTATTGAGTCCAAGCAATAAACGCAAATAGCGGTTGTTACTTAATGAGGTGACTACAACGAGTGGTTAGGTTCCCCGACGTCACTTCACATTGTGTAGCCCCTATAAGTCACCTTTTCCCGACGCCTCCTGCTCCAGCCACATTAATTTCCTGTCTTCTCCCCCCCGAGTGTTAGACGTTGCCTATGCATCAAACGCCTCCTCACTGTTCTCATCCATTTCCTAGGCCATACATCTCCCCGCTCCGCTCTATGACTTATGGCTGTTGCTCAGCTTTCTTTCTTTTATATCACATCCAACTGTTTGAGCAAGTGTCACTTGGGGGGAAACAGTTTTTAATCTGTGTAAACCTATTGCAATAAACTGCTCATACGATTTATACAATTTTTTTTTCATGATATGAAAAGTACAATATTTACAGTAATGGAGTTTAAATAAGCAACAATGTTTATTTAATGAGTGATATATAAATAAAAATTGATTAATTTAATCAAAATTAGGTTTTTACCCAATTCATGAGATAATAATATTAATAAAAACAATAAAATGAGAATTTAAGACGTCATTGTAAAAGGCATGGCATTGTGTGACTGTGATGAAAGAGAAAGCTAGATAGGGATCCGTAGAAACAAAACATCTCTGTTTTTCTTCCCAAAATTCAGGTGTCCAGGTATTTTAGTACTCTACAAATTAAAAATTGTTTTCTCTGCCGTATTTATCGTTTCTAAATATTAAATAACGTTATTTTTTTGATTGCGTTTTTGCTGTATTTTGTTTTTATTACCTGCACGCCTTATATAAAAAAAAATATATTTTTAAGAAAATATGTCCTATTTAAAAAAAAACTTATTTTCCACAAATTAAATGTTTGAATATTAAAGAAATTGACACAACTCTTATTTACTGATTTATCAAAAGACGCTCCGCAATGTTGACCTACTTCTCGCTCAATGTTATATTAGCTTTCATCGTGTCAGGGAAATGTTATTGTTGTGGATAATACAAACTACTTTGGACGGCGGTAAACTTGTGCATTAGATGTAAGTTGTGAGTAATAACCATTGCAAGACTTTTTGTATAAAGCGGATGTTTCATTTAGTGTGTCTAAAACGTGAATCAATCGAATGAAACCAGCTTACATTATTTAAACATAACCTCTAAATAACATCAGAGTGAAGACGAAAACAGCGTTTAGCGTTGTGCATTATATATAAGTTGTGAGAAATGTTCCTTTTAAGACTTACTATATAAAACAAATGTTTCATTCAATGTGTCTAAAACGTGAAACCATTCAATGAAACCATCAAATATAGTATTTAAACATAACTTCTACATAACCTCTAAGTGAAGTCAGGAATCTTGTTCTATGACGCAATATGGACGTTTTTCATCCATCACAAAATAGTATCTAAAGCATCTAAATACGTTTTCATTAAAAAATATTTGCCTTTTGTTCTGATTTATTCAGAAACTCGTAGTTGTAATAGTTCGCAACTAATTTGTTCTGGCCAAGACCATTTAATACGAATTTTCTATTTACTGCACATGCTGACCTGCGTCGGCGTATATTTGCACAACTAACGGGGTTGAATTTAATGCGAAAGTAATTTAAAGTTTCTGGTGTGGAATGATTAAATGTTGGCAGACATGCCACCGTTTCTCCCTGCAGAAATTATGTCCTTGTTAACACAAAGCGCTTTTTCTGGAAAATGTCGTCACTTTTAGGTTAAGTTGTTTGGTAGTTTCTCCCGTGAAGATGTCAGTTTCTTTTCAGTCCAGAAGGTTCATTCGACTATCCGTTACTTCTCGAAAGCAATTTCCTTCATTGCACCGTCAGAGAAATATACTTGGTATCTATATTAGGTTACACTCCAACAGCACGCACGTGCGCACGCGTACGCATCTCCTATAGTATTTACTAAAATAAAGGTATTTCATTTCTCCCACAACCTTATATATTGTTACCTTGAACACACATTTCTTCTCTCCCTCTCTCTCTCTCTCTCCCTCCTTCTCTCCCTCCCCTCTTTCTCCCAATCTCTTTCTCTCCCTCTCTTGTTCTTTGAGGCATCTAATTACATTTTACACCCTCGTCTTTCGGTTGATTGCTTAATGTTTTTTTTTTTATTTCTTGAAAAGGTAAAGCAGGAATATCTTTTGAACTCTTCTTTTTTTCATAATATGAAAATGTTTCAATAGTTTTTATGTTCTCTAATTTTAAGGTTTAATCAATTGATTTAATTATAGTTTAATCAGAAAATTCAGGTTGATTACAACAAACAACTTTAAATTAATTTTATTACAATTGCATTAATTCATATTTTTTTCAAAATTTTTCCCCAGTTTTTTAAATCTCTTCAACTCAAACAACCCGTCATTAAATAAGCATATGCATTTTTAAAAATAAGAACATGACATTTTTTTTTGTCCTTGGATATGAGATAACATGTACGTCAACGTAATACAGGAGGCACTCTTATTCTTGGATGTAAAGTTACATGTATGTCAACGTAATTTAGGAGGCATACTTGTTCTTGGATGTAAAGTTACATGTGCGTCAACGTAACACAAGAGGCACACTTGTCCTTAGATTTAAGGTTACAAGTACGTAAACGTAATACAGGAGGCATACTTGTCCTTGGATGTGAGGTTACATGTACTTAAACGTAATACAGGAGGCATACTTGTCCTTGAATGTGAGGTTACTTGTACTTAAACGTAATACAAGAGCCACATTTGTCCTTGGATATAAAGTTACATGTACGTCAACGAAATACAGAAGGCACACTTATCCTTTGATGTGAGGTTATATATACGTAAAACGTAATACAAGAGGTGCACTTGTCATTGGATGTGAGGTTACATGTACGTCAACGAAATACAGAAGGCACACTTGTCCTTTGATGTGAGGTTATATATACGTAAAACGTAATACAAGAGGCACACATGTCCTTGGATGTGAGGTTACATGTACGTCAACGTAATACAGGATGCACACTTGTCTTTGGATGTAGATTACCTACCTATATCGTAAAGTTATTTATAAATTGTATTCGTTGTGAACTATAAATCGTGTTATAATTGCACGAATACAGTTAAGGTGCTAGGTTACAGACGTTTAATTACCACAAACACAACAATTTGGCGATAGATAGAAAAATACAAACACGACGTTGACGAGAATACAATTAGAGCAGTAATTATGTGCAGTGCTGAGGAGAAAGGTATGCGACGAGAATACAATTAGAGCAGTAATTATGTGCAGTGCTGAGGAGAAAGGTATGCGACGAGAATACAATTAGAGCAGTAATTATGTGCAGTGCTGAGGAGAAAGGTATGCGACGAGAATACAATTAGAGTAGTAATTATGTGCAGTGCTGAGGAGAAAGGTATGCGACGAGAATACAATTAGAGCAGTAATTATGTGCAGTGCTGAGGAGAAAGGTATGCGACGAGAATACAATTAGAGCAGTAATTATGTGCAGTGCTGAGGAGAAAGGTATGCGACGAGAATACAATTAGAGCAGTAATTATGTGCAGTGCTGAGGAGAAAGGTATGCGACGAGAATACAATTAGAGCAGTAATTATGTGCAGTGCTGAGGAGAAAGGTATGCGACGAGAATACAATTAGAGCAGTAATTATGTGCAGTGCTGAGGAGAAAGGTATGCGACGAGAATACAATTAGAGCAGTAATTATGTGCAGTGCTGAGGAGAAAGGTATGCGACGAGAATACAATTAGAGCAGTAATTATGTGCAGTGCTGAGGAGAAAGGTATGCGACGAAAATACAATTAGAGCAGTAATTATGTGCAGTGCTGAGGAGAAAGGTATGCGACGAGAATACAATTAGAGCAGTAATTATGTGCAGTGCTGAGGAGAAAGGTATGCGACGAAAATACAATTAGAGCAGTAATTATGTGCAGTGCTGAGGAGAAAGGTATGCGACGAAAATACAATTAGAGCAGTAATTATGTGCAGTGCTGAGGAGAAAGGTATGCGACGAGAATACAATTAGAGCAGTAATTATGTGCAGTGCTGAGGAGAAAGGTATGCGACGAGAATACAATTAGAGCAGTAATTATGTGCAGTGCTGAGGAGAAAGGTATGCGACGAAAATACAATTAGAGCAGTAATTATGTGCAGTGCTGAGGAGAAAGGTATGCGACGAGAATACAATTAGAGCAGTAATTATGTGCAGTGCTGAGGAGAAAGGTATGCGACGAGAATACAATTAGAGCAGTAATTATGTGCAGTGCTGAGGAGAAAGGTATGCGACGAGAATACAATTAGAGCAGTAATTATGTGCAGTGCTGAGGAGAAAGGTATGCGACGAGAATACAATTAGAGCAGTAATTATGTGCAGTGCTGAGGAGAAAGGTATGCGACGAAAATACAATTAGAGCAGTAATTATGTGCAGTGCTGAGGAGAAAGGTATGCGACGAGAATACAATTAGAGCAGTAATTATGTGCAGTGCTGAGGAGAAAGGTATGCGACGAAAATACAATTAGAGCAGTAATTATGTGCAGTGCTGAGGAGAAAGGTATGCGACGAGAATACAATTAGAGCAGTAATTATGTGCAGTGCTGAGGAGAAAGGTATGCGACGAGAATACAATTAGAGCAGTAATTATGTGCAGTGCTGAGGAGAAAGGTATGCGACGAGAATACAATTAGAGCAGTAATTATGTGCAGTGCTGAGGAGAAAGGTATGCGACGAAAATAGGAAAGCGTAATTAGTGGACGATTGTGTTGGATGCAGTTTAGCCAAACCCTTTGTGCAGCGACAGAGCAATTAGCAGGTGTAGTATGCAATGTGAAAAGTTATAAATTTCCACACAATAGTGTATGGACAATAGTTGCGATTCAGAACTTTAATCATTCAATATGACGACATCAACAATTTTGATAAATCCTAGTGTCTCATCTTCAATTTTGATGCAGTGGCGATAACTGGCTTGAAACAAGTAATACAAACCAACATTTTTTTCAGTCAATTCCTACTTAGCTGAACAATGAAAAATTTTATTTCAGTTACGTTTTATTAAAGAATTACAATTAATATAAATAAATTGTCATAACAAATGCATTAAAACAGCTGTTCTATCACGTAACCTATAACGTAAAAACAGCTGTTTTATGAAATCGTATTTTATCATTTTTCTTTCATATAAAACTAAAATTAATTCATTATTAAATTTAATTAATTACATTTTATTTGAAAAAACTGCCATAACATTTACTGCCATTCACTAGAAGTTTTAAAAACGTACAAAAAACCCGTTTAAAAATGTTCAACTTGAGTGGATAAATAGAGATTATTTTATTAGGAATTGAAAATTTGATAAATAAATAAATATATATATATATATATATATATATATATATATCGCAATATGTATTCTTGTGTATTAATAAAGAACTTAGTCAAAATACAAATACAAGAATTATTTGTACATATTAATAATATTATTATTATTTATTAATAATAAATAATTTGGTAATGAAGTAAAAAATATCACAAAATTGCTTAAAGGTAGCAACATAAAATTCGCATATAATACTAATAATAAATTAATAAATATAATAAATAATAATAATATTATTAATATGCATGAAAAAAACGGTGTATATAAATTAGAATGTGATTATTGTAATAAAGTTTATTTAGGATAAACTAAGAAAAAACTTAAAGATAGATATAAAGAGCATTTTAATGCATATAAAAAGCCAGAAATTTATAAATCAAATTTTGCTAGTCATTGTATTAATAATAATCACATATTTCCTAACATAGATAATATGATACTTGTAAAAGAAATTAACAAAAGCCTGAGAATGAATATTTATGAAGCTTTAGAAATACATAAATATAATACTAATAATGAGTTGATAAATTAACAAATACAAGTAAAATCTAAATTTGATAATATATTCAGCGTTTGTAATGTTAGGGCAGCAAAATAAAATTTTTTAACAACATTGTAATTGATTTGGCATAGCTATTTATTTGGTCTAATTTGCACATATGTTAATTTTAATTGTTTAATATTCCTGATGATGTTGGTACTGTTAGCCAACGAAAAGCTTTGAATTGTAAATTCAATTATAATTCTTGTATTTGTATTTTGACTAAGTTCTTTATATACATATATTTAAGGAGAGTGTCAGCTAGTAGAAGGAATTGAACAAGGAAATCTCTTCCCGTCAACATTTGTCCATCACATTCATCACTAATTTTGTTCTACGCTTGAATAAAATATATTGACGGTCTTTGAGTCAACGTTTATGGCGGTTTTGGGGTTTTTAAATTATTAAAACAAGTGTCAGTGCTACAAAACTGTGCTGTAATAACTGAGGTTGTGTGGTAAAACACGGACCTTACCTACAGGCAACTTACAGATAATACCTTTGGCAAATTAACAATAAATTTATTGTCAGCCACTAAAAGTTAATTTTTTTTTTTTTTTAATTTTAGTGGATGCGAATTTGAACATGTAAATAAGGAGAGTATTTACTGACAGACGAAATTGAAAAGAAATTGTTTGACGTGTTCAAATAAATTATGCGAAAAATAATTACTTGTGAAACACATACGCAAACGCGCGCGCGCTCTCTCTCTCACACACACACACACACACGCGCGCGCGCACACGCACGCGCGCGCGCACGCACGCACGCATACACACACACACACACACAAACACACAAACACACACACACACACACACAAACACACACACACACACAATACTAACACACACAAACACACACACACACACACACACACACAAACACACACACACACACACACACACACACACACACTAACACACACACACAGCCTTAGCAAGAAAGAGGTCAGACCTTAAGTGTTCATCAGACGAGGCATCACGCGATTGAAAAATCTTTTTCTCGCGCACTCTGTGTCTCACGTTCACTCTGAATTATGGATTCGGCATGCTATTTTATCAAGTTCAGGTTTATGTCTTCGCATTTCCCATTGATCTTCTTATGCAATTCTAGGACAACCACTTTGCCTAGACCATCTGATCAGCGGGGACTTTCCTTAGCTCGCACAAGTCTACGTACATAACGTCACCACGCGCCGCCATGGCAAGAACGCATAGAATATTCCATTACCCGTTTGCACAGTCTAGGAGAGATTCAAATGCCGACAAGTACAAGACTTACAAACTGGAGTTACCAGACGGTAATTTTTAATTTGGCTAATGAATAAAGTTCTCTTGAATCTACATTTTGTAAATGGGGTAATGGAATGAATGCTAGACTTTTATTAATATTTAATTACTTATGTTCTATTTTAACTTAACTAATTAAGTTGTAAGTTTTCTAATAACCCTTATGCTTTACTCAATATGATAGGGTGTCTCTTGTGAAAACGAAATGGTAAATTGCATGTGCACGTACGCACGCACACATACACAAACACACACACACACACACACACACACACACACACACACACGCACACGCACACGCACACGCACGCACGCACACACACACAACACGCGCGCGCGCACACATACACACACACACACACACACACACACACACACACACACACACACAACAACAACAACAACAACAACAACAACAACAATTACGCGTTCCTTCACACACAGGCGCGTGCACTTACTGATATACATGCGCACACTCACGAGCACACACAAACACACACACACACACACACACACACAAACACAGCACGATGCTCCAAAAATTTCATGATGTTGTATTGAACATCTGTTTTTGCCAAATGCTAATATGTTTTCAATATTTGCCCATCTCAGGTCAAGGAATGCACTCACCTGAGCAACGCTCCTCCTCGTCTAGCTTCATGCAACTTGGCTATTTTTATTCGTCGTACATGCAAACATAAATATATGCCGACTTCAGTCAAACGCCGTTAGCGAGTCTAATACGCGATCTATGTGGCGTGGCAAATAATTCCGTACAGTGTTACGTGCCTTGTGAAATAACAGTGGGTGCGATATCCACCTTACCAACTCCACCAACCTTATCACTGTTGATAACAGTCCTACCGCCGAAACTACTCTGCCAACCGTGCAATATCTGAAAAGGTAACCTTTGTTAACTCGTTAGGACCTCATCCGGAAACCTCTTTTAAAACTAACTGATATTGTTATCTAATTCCATGTACCCCCAGGTGTGCAAGCCCTCGACGTTATCTATAAGGGCTACATTTGTGTAAAGGAAAGAGATAGAGGAGTAACAGAGACACAGTAATAATTAAAAACCACCCCTAGTTGGGAAAACTAAGATTGTGTATTTACGTTTAATTGTACAGAATATTGCGTACTCCTTCAGCTTAGCTAACACATTCATTATAAGTAAACAACCTTATGTTTACAGTTTTTATTTTAACGTAACCAAATGGGACAGACATTAATAATTACTTGAAAAATATTTGGGAAAACAGTTACATCGCATTCACTTGACGATCAATGTGTTATATGAGTTTAGAGTTGTATTTAAACCTAGTTTTTGTGTTGCGTAATTGTTCCCATTCATAACTAATACAATTAGCCTGTATCAAAGAATTATCCGCGTAATAAAGCTAATGTTTGCATGTTATTTACATTGTTCAGTTTAATTTCATTGCGAGATCAGCCTTGCATGCAGATTGCCGTCACCAAGCCTGGCTTTATATTTAATTAATATAATGTAATACGTAACACTGCCAATACACGTTATGGCCAATGATTGTTCGAGTGATCTGTAAATTGCATCCTGCATCCATATAGTTTATGCATTGCAGTGTTTCTTTTTTGCAGTAATTAAAACTAAATTAACTGTCAGTAAATCTAGCGTCAGTTAATCAAGCGTTAATCCGACACAAGGCGGCTAAAGTGGATTTATTGCTGTAAACACTGTCTGCCTGGAAAAGTACTCGCTTTGCTCTGGTTGGTCGTTGGTAAACTAATTAATGTTATTATATTTGCCTTTAAAATAGAGAGACCCATTGGGGGGGGGGAGCTATTTTCAGTGAATACCCACCTCAGTTTCCTCTGACGTGAAGGATGGCCATATCACGACAAGTGTAGAGGGCGGAAGCGAAGATGTATTACGGATTGTAATGTGAACAATCCATTTGGGCAACAACACCTTGTATTAGACAACACATCTCTGTTCCAGGCTAGTGACGTCATGGAAATCAACCAATACGACATTAGTAGGTGGGAGATGATGACTAGCATGGTTAGAAATGAAGTACATAATAAAAACAAAATAGGGATAACATTGAAATTATTAATATACTCATCCTAATTTCTGTTAGAAAATTTTCTATATTTTTTAGTAGTTTTCTGCCATTCCTAACATTTCAATTTTCTCTTCTGTTGACGCGTTTCGGAGTAGCTCCATTTTTAAAACTTCAATCCACTACTTTACGATTCAAATTTTCAATGAGTACGATTCAAGTTTTGGAAATAGAGTTACTCCGAAACGCGTCACCAAGAGGAGAAATTTGAAACGTTAGGAAGGGGAGAAACCTGTACTCAAAAATATAGGGATAACGTTAGTCCTATTTGTAAATTATTTATAATTCGGAAGCTATGTCTTCAAAAAAATCAACACGAAAATTATTTGGTTTGACGCGTTTAGATGTTAAACCTTTATTTAATAATTTGTTTTTATACGACTTTATCAGTAACCTTTATTTTATAAATCCGATTTTGCTGCATAATAGGTTACTTATGATTTTTTGCAGGTTATGCTACATTAGTAGCAGAAGGAAAGCCTATAATCCTCTTTTAATATAATTTACTTGCAGATTTAGTTCAGGTCTTGTAGCGATAAATGAGTCTAAAGCTACACGTAATTTCATGATTTTTATTGCCAATTCTATTCATTTTGTTTTTCTAATTAGTCAGCTGTATTTAGTCGCTATTTGTAGCATGCCAGTTCCCACTGTCTCTATGCTTTGAAATTCTATTTTTATAATTAATTGTTAACAATCGATCACTTTAAAGCTGGGAGGATCTCATAATTATTTCAAAAATGTTATTAGTTTGGGGAGGTTATCTATGTATTACATAATTGACATTGTTTTCTTTAAATTGTTTTATTTGATAGCATTATTAAACTTTAGAAGTACTATTGTTTTGCATAAAAATTAACACTTTTTAAGATACGTTTTCGGCATTTTAATGCTCATAAAATATATATTCCAAGTTATTATTTTTTTTATAGTTGTCTATTTACATCAATGTCCTCAGAACTAAATTTAATCTATAACGCTATGTTTTTACCCATTTTATAAAGTTATTGCATAAAAAATGGAGTACATGAAAGGGTTAAATTACATTTTAATTTAAAATGAATACATATATAGTAATACCGTACAGTTGTAATATCCATATTTCCTTTTAAGAAATCAAAAACTTTTTTATGTTCGAATAGAGTTGGTTTTACGAAAAGAATTGAATAATTGTTGGACCTAATGAATCACATTTGAATTTATTAAGTGTAATAACTTAATTATAAATATATTATTTTAAATCATTAAAATAACATAAATATTTCATTTCAATTACACAAAATTTCAAAATTACAAGGGGGTTGATTTTTACAATGTTATCCTGATTTATTTGTTTCCTATTGAACACATTAACTGATGATATAATCGGCAGGTAAAAGATTTCCATTGAATTTTCATTTGTCTCTTTAATATCCCTATGTTGTACTTTGCGCCCTTAATACACAGTGTTTACTTATTCAAGAAACTGTATTAAATCTATCTCAAAAGAGCATTCATTTCTCTAGTGATAACTCTTTCTCATATTTTTAATTAAAAATTTCAAAGCACCTAGAATATTTTGTATGAAACATTATTTTTAAGTAAAGGCCAACTGTTTGTGATGAATACTGTCTGGTGTTTCAAATAAACTCGTAGGTTGTTAAATATGAATTTAATAAATGTAAAAACAAACCCTTCGACAAAAGTATTATTTTATATAGGTTGTTGAAGAGTTATTTAGACTAGGGTATTATGAATTCCATAATGAATCAATAAATATAATTATAAACAGGAGATCATAAAGTTATATTAGCTTATAACTCCATTAAAACTCACTTAAATTTCAAAATATCCAATTATCATCTAATCAAATCGGCCTACATCATGCGAACCTTCCATGTTGTAAATCTGGCATTTGTACTGTACGTTGTTTGCAATGAACGCAATTGGTAGAACCGCTTTGGCGTGAGGGTTGCACCGAAGCCTGCTTTTTTTATCTAATTAATGAAATTTAATATAGATGCATGCTAATGTATGTTACATGCAATTATCGCACAAGTGCTTTGTGAACCCCGTCGCTGCTTATTTTATCAATTACAATGTTTCCATTTTGGAGCAATTAAAACAAAATTAACTGTAACAAAATGTATTAGCCATTAATTAATCAAGTGTTGATGCGTTGCGGGGAAGGGGGTGAATTTGACGAATAACTGAACGCCCTCAATACAATATTTGGCGAGGGACTGAGTAAATTGTTCTACAGAGTTGCTAGAGAATTTCGTTTTGTGAGGACCTTTCTGTTTTCGTGTTTTCACAAAGTTAAAATTTTGTACTACAATTGTCTAAAGGAAAATAAATATTTTAAAGTTTTGAACAATATTTTAGATGGATGTTTTTGTAAGTTTTTCCATATTTACTCTTCGAACGATATTTACAATGAACATTTTAGTAAAGTATGGCAACTTGGCGAAAGAACAAAATATATTAAGTCACTACTGAAATAGAATTTTGTGGGCGCTGCACAGGAAACTGAACCTAAAGTCAAAATTGGAGAAAGTACGAAAGCCCCCCACACCAAAAAAGACATCAAAGTCAACCAGATACAATGTACCATGGACATGGCTAGAGAACTAGTGGCGATCGATTTCCGTGAACGTCTTGAAGTCGACACAGGCTACGTTGGAGGTCGATACAGGGAAGGAAGGAAGGAATGGATGGAAATAGATATAGTAAGGGAAAGAGGAATAGAGGAATATCTCTGGAGAGACAGGGATAAATGGAGAATAGGAATCGAAAGACGTAAATCGTTTTAAGCACACACACACATGCGCGCGCGGACGAAATATATATATATATATAATAATAATAATAATAATAATAATATAATATAATAATATTATATATATACATAATATAATATATATATATATATATATATATATATATATATATATATATATATACACACACGTGATGATTCTCGGCATTGAAGATACTATCAATCTTCGAAAGTTATCTCGCATAAGTACCAAGTAAGATTCTTGTCTAAGTACATATAGAGAAAGTGATATATATATATATATATATATATATATATATATATATATATATATATTTATTTATATTTATATATATAGTTTATATTGGGGGAGAGGATAAAGCGTTGGTTTTTTGAACGTAATTAAAGTTATCACTTTTAGACAATGAATATTTCAACGTGGCCGAACATGTTTAGAACACTACAGACTCAGATAGAATGGTACCAATACAAATGTAACACCGACGATCCGTGATAAGGTAACCAAGTGAGTTGCTATAACGTTATGTATACCATGTAAGTTCATCGTTTATTTCAAGACGAATTGTTTATCTAAATACAAATGCACCAACTTTGAGAAAAAATAGTAGGCCTATGTATCTGTAATAAAGTAGATAAACCTTTCCGGGTAAAATATACATATATAATACACGTGTGTACAAAATATTAATTTAATCACTTAATTAGTTAATAACTTATATTAGTTTACGACTATCCGAACTTTAAAGTTTGTAAATTTGTAAAACCTGACTGAGACAGAACGATTTCGATCGCTCCGTGACGATCTTCATCAGTATCTTCCTTCGTGGAGTGCAGCCTATCTTGCTGTGTTAAACTTATAATAAAAAAAAATTAAAAATTTCAAGACTACAAAATTCAAGTGAAAATATTAGTACCCCAAAACGTAATATTTTTCTAGAGAGGTAAATCAGCCGCAAATATATTGCGGGGTTTGGAGTTACCTCACTCTAAAGACACAACATAGCTAGACACAGAAGTTACACGCAAACCCCCACGCCATGATGCCATTTCCCTCTCACGAAGTATTCTCCAAATGTAGGACTATTTAGGTAAAATTCCTGCCGCCTTTAACTCTTTGGAGCGTTGCTTGCACACTTGCGTTACATTGCAGATATTTGAGGGCGTAATGACAAGGCCTTTGTCGATGTAGGGCGTTCTCACGGTATATAAACACCGAGGCGTTTCTCTGATAATAGAAATTGTTATAATAATCAAATGAATCTGAAACGTATATATAGTAAATAGTTAATCAGAGCTATAACAGTCTATAACAGAGCAACTACTTCCCAAATTTGGCGTTTTGGTCGACCTTCAATCATTTACTCTCTAAATTATCAAGCCTATGGCCATAGGAATACTTTAAGAAATATAAATAATATCAAATATTTATGCTTTGTAATAGTATAGCTCACGAGATATAGCCAGAGACGTCAGATGCGCAGCAGGGGAGTTTGCTGGGCAATCGAGATGGAAGGGCGGGCAGGTGTTTACCCCTCTCTATATTTACGCAGTCACCTACAAAAAACTATTTCACAGAAACTTTCTGAAACAAAAAGACACCGCTTGTAATAAAGTTAGTTTTATCCCTTCACTTTAGAGAATACTTAGAGGTTATGTTTAAAACTTTTTCAAATGCAATTAACCATGCTCGTGTATTCATAAATGTAGTAAGTTTGATTGAACTGTTTGATAAACTATGATTTCATGGAAACGCTGAAGTTTTTTAACGTTATATTACTTTCTGTATTTCATATTATTATTTTAAAATGTTATTATTTTGTATTTATAAGTAATTATTTATTTTTCAATAAATCTTACAATTTTCGTTTCAATATACCCTAATCATAATGACATATATTCATTCCGAATTTGGAAGTGAAAACTTGTACAGGCTATTATAACACTTTATTTTCTTCACTGTCAGGGATTGTTTTAAATGAATAGTTAATAATGTTTATAAATATTTAAGTAGAAACTATTATTTATATTTACAAAGTAACATTATTGTAATAAATCCCCTTTGTAAATAAGTATAAATGCTTATTTCGTTTTAATAAAATGACGTTTTCCTCAACGATATATTAGGGATGACTATAATCTGACCCCAACAAACCCCTTTAATCCAAAGCCATCAAGTTAAGATGAAGCTGTAAAACCACCAAATTACAGTTTGACTGGAGTTTTAGGACGCACCATTACCTAACTGATAGCCCCAATTAGACGTATCTACTCCTGCCGTGCCCAAAAGGGTAGCTTTCCTTTCTGCTCAACCGCTCCACAATTTGCAAACGCCGCGCCTTGTGGAAATGCAAATATATTTAGCCAAATACCGTCCGTTGGGGGGGGGATTCCTTGTAATTGTTGTGTAGCTTGTGATTAGCCAATTAAGCGTTTTAGAATAATTACGTCATCAAAGAAATTTATAAATGTGCTAAAGTGAAAGTGGATTCGATTGTTGTGATCTTTCGTGACTTGTCCTTGACCTATAGCTTCACGTCGAATATATATATATATATATATATATATATATATATATATATATATGTGTGTGTGTGTGTGTGTGTGTGTGTGTGTGTGTTTACGGGGATCTTGAGCTATTTTTACAGAGCTCTTTACTCTTATAAATGCTTCCACAGGCAATGCGTTGATATTATATCTCAATTTCTTGCCAATAATGTTTCTTTATATGCAGTTAAATGTTTGATGATGGAGTAAATCCGAAACGAGTTAAAGAAGAACATTGCTTTGATGTTAAGAAAGGCAGAAGAATATACTCAAATGTATACCAATATTCCCAACAGAGATAACGGTATGTTTATTGGGGATTTATTCTGTTTATGTTTCACCATTTTTGTTTACTCAACCTTTTTTTAAATTTTCTTGTGTCGCTTTTAAAGAAAAATAAAACAGTTTTGTACGAATTCAATTCCGACTCCTCGTAAGTCATTAAAAAAGCAAAATACATCCAAGTATCAGTGTTAATAGAATAATATTTATGTTATATATTTATATTGGTAAAAGATTTTGTTGTTGAATATCTCTTGTTTGTATTTATTTAGTGATGTTATTTTTACTTTTAATTTATTTATTTTTTATTGTTGATTAGCACCAATACTGTTTCGCGTCAATGACAGAAATTCCGGTCCGGTGATACAAAATATCACCAAACGTATGAAGTAAGAAAGTAAAAGTTCTTTAAACGCTCGAAAAGTTTTAAAATAATTATTCAGAAATAGTGTAGTTAGAATGATTTTATAAAACTATTTTAACAATAGTAGTTGAAATAATAGTGCAATAGTGCAATCTTATAGGTAATATATTTTTTATACACACATAATAATGTGAATAATAAATATCATACGATATTTTATTATTTATATTTTAAAAGTAATTAGTTTAATTGATTTTAAACGTATTTATATGGCATTGCTTGTCGACTGTTTTTAACTAAATCACAGATGCTTTACAGACATTATTTCAGCTCCAGGTTATTTCGAAACATTGTTAATGAAAATTATCTTAATAGTAAAGGTTTAATGAACAAACTATTATCTTCAATGATGACGACCACTTGTCGATGAAACGTTATCACGTAACTATTTATTAGGAATATACTGTGGTTGAATTTAATAATAAATACACAAAAACCTCTTAACCACAAACTTTCTTTAATTTACCCTAATGTACATTTCAGTTACAAAGTAACCATCCTCAGAGGGATAACATACAAAGACTGATTAACGCTAGAAAAATACCTTATTTATAATCTACAGAACTAGTCACTCCCACTCCGACCGCCGCGGCCCCACCTGTTAAACAAGGCGTAGCCACGCCCATCGAGTGAAAGCAAGATATCTAACGTCAACTTACTAAAATATAAATTAAAAATACAATAAACGTGATCATTCATTAAAATTTTGTGGGTGATTTAAGGTGCATTAGTTTCGCGTTATGAGCGTTAGTTTTCCGAAGATAAAAGGATTATAACGAATAGGTCCGAATGCCAAACATGCACTGTAAAGAGGTAGCTTAAGGCTAACTGTTGTTTCTTCTTCGCTTAGAGGTTATTTGAAGGTCATGTCGAAATAACTCTGAAATTAAATTTCCTATACATTCAGAAATGTAGTATATTTGGATATTAACTACGTAATATCATATGTTTTAATGCAACAGCTGATTTTATTGATCTTAGTTGCTCAACATATTATATATATATATATATATTTTTTTTTTAAAACATGTAATATTAAAGATTTTTTTAAATTTTGTAGAAAAATGTTTTTAAATATAAATAAAAGTCGCAGAAATATTATTCTATAGGCTATATTATATTTATATAAAATTCAAATAAATATTTTCCAATGATATAAGGTTTTAATTTTATTAGTAAATTTTGAACAATATATATAACTAATAACTACTTCTTCATTTAAACCTGCAATTGTGGGTAACTACGAAATCTATATTTTTTTTAATGTTATGGAATTTTTTAACATTATTTTAAAATTTTCAAGTCTTTTGGCAAAAATAAATTAGTTTATCTGTTGTTAAACTTGTTTATATAAACTGTAATATATATTTTACATTTTATTTTTAATCTTCTATTAGGTTTTTATATCTTAGATGGCCACACCAATGCTCGTGCGTTTGTGTACGTCATGGTTTTCGTGATGTTTTGACTTATTTATTTACTAGTAATCCTTTACAAGCTGCCACAGAAATATGTTTTTGTCTATTTGTTGTGAGTGACTCTGCTGAAGGGATTCATATTTTAATATGTGTCCTTAGTCGTATCCAAAGTGACTCTGCCTCTGCGATGTGGCCGTGTATTCCATCATATTAATCCCAGAATGCTGCTTCAGCTGTAAGAGACTACATGCTACTCCAGTCTCCGATTTAGCCATGTGTATTTTTTCTCTGCATCTCATAATCGCAGAAACTAAGAATTACCATTCCGGATATAGGTTCCTAAAACTGTAATAAATACACAAAAACCTCTTAACCACAAACTTTCTTTATTTTACCCTTATGTACCTTTCAGTTACAAAGTAACCATCCTCAGAGGGATAACATACAAAGACTGGTTTTGTCTTTGTATGTTATCCCTCTGAGGATGGTTACTTTGTAACTGAAATGTACATAAGGGTAAAATAAAGAAAGTTTGTAATTAAGAGGTTTTTGTGTATTTATTATTAAATTCAACCACAGTAGATTCCTTATAAATAGTCCTAAAACTGTCTTTCTCTTCCTCCTGATGATGTTATAGTCGCCGAAACTAGTACTTTACTATCCTGGCGATTGAGTGGTATTCAGCTTAAACTTTTAGTTTTTACTTTTGAAAATTAGTTTCACTGACGTTTCGCTGTAAATAACCGTAAACTGTTGGAATTTAGAGTATGTAATTACATCAGCTTTTAATTAAGAGCGAAAAATTGTCTCAAAGAATCGCAAACTTCGTGATTAAACAAGAGTTCAAACAAAGCCCTTGTTGTTACCATATTACTACGAAACATTTTCATTAGCCTGACAAAAAGCGGGGCAAACAGATTTTTTTCAAACGAATCCATATGATTTTTTTTTCAAATTGAAAAGCATGACCTGTTTGACCGTTCCGTGTAATTATTATTTGAAATTTTTAATGAAAAAGGGTTGCGTTATGAACCCCCGCGCGGAACTTAATTCACTGTGCTTCACGCTGAGCTTTTGCCCCCCTTCATAACGAATCAAGGGATGTCATAATTGTTTCACATTTGCTTTACGGGAATTTCAATCAGAGACAGAAACGAAGTTTGGAAATTGGTGAGATTTCGACTCGCCAAACGCGTAATGGTTCGTTAGTTTCTGTGATAACGTGAGAAAACGAAAGAAATCCCATTGTGGTAACAAAACAAGTCTTACTTTACAGATATATTACTTTTAGAAGGAAGGAAATATTACAACCATTAAATTTAATGAACCAGTCATATAATTTTTATTAGGATACTGAATAAAAGATGGGGATATACAAATCCTCATATTTGAGTTATAACGCACACTCACGCGGGCGTGCGCGGGCTCAAGGACGTAGAGGGGGAGGGCTAGAAATGCTCCAAAATGTAGGATAAATTTAAAAGAAAAGAATTTCTGCAACAGTTCCACATCATTTATTATTGCTGTGGATCTTTGCAAACGTTTGTGGCACATAGAAAGATTAGGATAGAGCGGAGATTTTTTAAAACTACAAATGTCTTGCGTTGCTAGACATAATTATTTCGGTATAAATATTTAATCCATCACCAAGGATATCTGTAATACTTTTACTCTCCACCATTCGTATCTCCGCTCGCCACGCGCTCTTGCGTGTTCAGAATGTTTTATTATTACGTAAACTGATTGTGTGATATATGCGGGAGTAGTGCTCTGTCTATACAAACACAACATGGCGGCAATAAAATGAGCAAACAATGGACTGGTGTGGATGGCATTAGGTATTTCGCCTTTTGTAGTTAAATGATAGCTTCATTACAAGAGGTTTGTATTTGGCAAAGGTTTCTGCCAATGAAGTTTTGAAATGAACGTTTCTTAAGGAGCGTCTAACAGTTTGGGATGAAGAGAAGGATTCGGTACAAGTGAGAGTTGAAGGGAGAAAGGAAATTCCTGTAGACCCCCGAATGCCAAAACCAGCGCTTATAATGGAGCAGGTTATGGCTAACAGCGTTTTTTGTCTCCATTTAGAGGTTATGTGACAGAGAGGTTTATATAATTTTGAAACAGTTTTGTTATATATTCAGTAGCTCTATATATCTAATGAAATTATATGCATACGAATAGATTTGGGGGAATAACCCCAGTGTTATTATTTTCGCTATTTTATAATATTAAGTTTATATATTTTAGTAGTAAATTGAGTGAATTCTTCTAGTAAATAGGTTGTTAAATTAAACTCTTCTATCGTATTGATAGGGCTTGATAGCTCTTTGAATCTTTCAGGTCTCTCTACTATTCGGTTGTGGTACTCGGACAAAATATTACATTTACGTTATGTCGTAAATTGCGTCATCAAAACATACTCCAATTTTCTGTTGAATGCTTGAATTTTAATTATTTTAAAATATAATAACTAACAACAGTAGTACACATTATAAACCAAATAAAGGAACTGAACTGAAAAACAATACGTAGAGCAATTTCCAAACGAAACTTGTGAGCAAATTTATCAATAGGGATACGACGGTAGTACTCGTATGTGTACATTTACTGTTATCATTTATTCATTTGTTGTATAAAAAGAATTATCAAAGGGTAGTTAAATATAGGTATTTAAGGGCTGGCGGAGATCGAAAACGTTTTGTATCAGTAAAATTCTCGCACACATTTGTAAAATCGTTAAAGTCTCTTCGATCGTCACGAAAAATTACAGCACGATTAATGACTGCACTTGGCAGAAACTTTAACTCGTTATAAGAACTGTAGTTCTTATAACCTGGGAAGAAACATGAAATTTTTTGAAACAATATTAGGTCTCAAAATATTAGATTTACCTACTGTGTTTTTTCCACTAGGAATATAAACATATATTGAATGAACTTTGTGAAATTTTTAATTCTTTACAAAACAAACAAGTAGTGTTTACGTTTGCAAGGGATGTAGTGCACTGTGCAATGGTAGCTAAAACTGAAGGTAGTCTAATATTTGGAATAGTTTACTTCACTAATAAACGAGCTATTTCATTTAATTTAGTGTAAATCAAAAATACCTAACATTTTTTTACTGTACTGGTGTCAGTGATGGAATTTGAAATATTATTTTTAATAAATTTTAAAGAAATGTTTTTGAATTCTTCTATTGCAATTCGAATAATGACGTATGTATTTTTAGTAAACCTTAAAAATTAAAAAGGTTTGTTAATTTCAGCTTATATGATTTACCAAGTGAACACCGATATATTTTAAAATATAAAATAAATCTGGATCTGGCATGTTCGCAGATCTGGCTATGAACGTTTGTTTTACATTAAGTAGCCTCTCTGACCGCTTATAACACAAAGAACAATTCTTTTCAAAGCCGCTTGTGTTTCACCGGTACACTGCATTATTTCTCAAACGTTATTTATCGTTCCCTCGTGTGTCTGTTGTACAATATTTTAGTTGTACGTAGCAACAATTCCAAATACGAAAACCTTACTTTGTAAGATCTACCAGTGACTACAACGTGTACAATAGATAAGAAAAGATTGTCAATATAGGTCAAATTAAGGTAAATACAAAAACCTTGCCATGAAAGATATACCAGTGACTACTACGTCTTCAATGGATAAGAAAGGATTGTCAATATAGGTTGAATTAAGGTAAATACATAAACCTTACCATGAAAGATATACCAGTGACTACTACGTCTTCAATGGATAAGAAAAGATTGTCAATTAGGTCAAATTAAGGTAAATACATAAACCTTGCCATGAAAGGTATCCCAGTGACTACTACGTCTTCAATGGATAAGAAAAGATTGTCAATATAGATCAAATTAAGGTAAATACATAAACCTTGCCATGAAAGGTATCCCAGTGACTACTACGTCTTCAATGAATAAGAAAAGATTGCCAATATAGGTCAAATTAAGGTAAATACATAAACCTTGCCATGAAAGGTATCCCAGTGACTACTACGTCTTCAATGGATAAGAAAAGATTGTCAATATAGGTTAAATTAAGGTAAATATGTAAACCTTGCCATGAAAGATAAACCAGTGACCACTACGTCTACAATGGATAAGAAAAGACAAATATACGTCTATATATATATAAATATACGTCAAATATACGTCTATATTGACAAATATAGGTCAAATTAAGGTAAATATATAAACCTTGCCATGTGCGATACACCAGTGACCACTACGTCTACAATGGATAAGAAAAGATTGTCAATATAGGTCAAAGTAAGGTAAATACATAACCTTTGCCATGAAAGATCTACCAGTGACTACTAAGTCTACAATGGATACGAAATTGTTGTCAATATAGGTATAAATAAGGTAAATAAATAAACCTTACCATGTGGGTTTTACTAGTGACTACTACGTCCGCAGTGCATGAGAAGATTGTCAATATATGTATAATAAAGGTAAACTCATAAAGGTAAACGCCCCTGGTAGAGGATATTAAAGGGGGAAACTACTCGACACATAAATCCCCCCCCCATTTACTTCATGGTCCACTGAAGTAGGCTTACTCTTTCTCGGGTTATGAAAAGAGTCTACATGCCCCTCGCTGTTACATTCCTCCCCTCCCTGTTACAATAAGATAAGGGTAGGTTAAATTATATTAGACTGATGAAGCGAAATTGTGGATTAGAAATTTTGTTACTAAGAAATAAGGGAAAATTATGGCTCGCTTGGGAAGGGTTGCTTACTTGAAGATGTCCTGCTCTCAAATGGGCATAACAAAGATGTCTACCCGCTCTCCAGGCTATTGTTCGAATTTTCCTATCTAGTCTTACTATGGATTTTACTTTTATATTCTAATTTTTTTGTAAAATCGTATTAGATTCGAATGTTTATAGTAATATACATTTATTAACTTTACATTAAATGCTTATAGCTTGAAGTTTTAAAACTAGTGGGTTACCAGAAGGTAGGCTACTTGCTGGAGAAAGATTTTAGTGTTGGATCAGTAGTTGACAGTATTTTTGTATTTTGGTACATCAAATCTCTGGTAATAGTTTAGGATAATCCTCAGTTATAAGCAGTTGATTGCTTTGGCGTGTTTTCCCTAAGTACGTGTATACGTTACATATGACGTCACAACATATACGTCACGTAACGGATCAACGCGCTCAGTAATATAAAAGGATCAGTAGAGGACTTATAACTACACGTGAGGTATCTTCATCACGTGTAAAGTATACTTCTTGTTTGTTATAAAATAATTTTTAGTTTTCTAAATACAGAGATTGTTTTCAAAACTTTGAATTAGGAAACTTTAATTATAATGATAAAATAAACATAAAAATCAATAAATGTTAAAAGAGTTCACTTAAATCTCACCACATACTAGTTTATTAATAGAGACATGTTTCGGCAACAATGTCGCCTTCATCAGGGCTTAGCTAACACTAACTGAGTTTAAGAGAACTGTTGTAATTTTTACCGTTTTGAATCGTTCTCACTACCTAAAGTCTAATTAACTTAAAACATACATTTGTATATGAGACAAAAACCTACTATAAGTCATACATTCATGATGCAGATAATGTATAAACGACAATAAAAACAGTAATATGAAGCAAGGTATGAGTGACAGACAACTACACACCAAGGATCCGAGCAGATGCCAGGCGACTGTATTAAGGAACAAACATTGCAGTATTAGAAGGTACTCAGTACGAAATACATTGTATGAAACACGTTGTGTGGAATGCGTGTATTCCTTGCTATGAGTAAAGACAGAGATATAGGAGGGCATGAGAGAGAGTGAGATCGATAAAGCCAGGGTCTCTCTGGAGGGTGGCGGGTGGACGATATATAAAACCCTGAATTCTCACCCTCTCTCTCTCCCTTATGCTCTTATGCAACCCCTAAATTCTGTGTCAGAAAAACGAGTCCTCCAGCCAACAATGACAAAGCCGAATGTGCCGGAATGACTTTCATCAGGCTTGCATAAAGCGCTCATATTTCAAACAACTGTGTTTCTTGACTCCCTCCACGCGCCTTTTATTTTTATGTTTAATTTACTCGAATCCCTTTTATTCGACGGAGACGTTGAAAAATCGATATTCATATTTTTACATTTCATTCCGTGTTTTATCATGCAGAAATTTACGATTTACCCTTCTCAAATATTTTACTCCGTCCCTTAAAAATGATTCACATTTTTTTAAAATGCCCCTCGTTTTCACTTCTAAATTTTACAGTCTTCGTCTTTGCAATCGAATGTTTATGTGAAATATTTTCGGAATAAATCGAACTAAATAAGAAGATGAACGGCGCAAATCACTGAATAGGAGAAGAGCACGTTCCAAAATTTCACCTAACTTATTACTTTTAAGAAATACAACTGCAAAGCTCTGACATTACTGCGTAATGCAGTAAATATTTTAGTTTACAGTGGCAGCGTGAGTCCGTCTGGGCCATTAAATGTCCTTTTGGAAGCATTTCTGTAAGCAGACGTTTCATCAGTTTTATAAACCTTGGCCCATCCTTCATGGTAGGTTGTTTCTTCCTTGTGACCAGAGGATCATCCCTCCCGAGTTGTACATTTACTTTACATATCCATCTCCCTACACATGTCTGTAGTAAAGGATCTATGTCTTTCATCTATTCAACCACTGTCCTTGGCTGTTTGACTATTAGATGCCACGCTGTCCTTCTTTTGTGCCCTTCTTCTCCTCTAGAGCCCAAAAGAAAGTCAGGGGGTCGGCTGATCCCTCTCCATAGTTGCACAAAAATCAGATAAGTTCGATTCGGTAGAGGTGATTCTCTAAATAGTCATGTCAGGCTTTCATCCTGAAGCTAGCTACGGCAACAATCTTTGGTAGAGTCCGGGGGGGGCACATTTAGTTAACGCCTCCCATCTCTTGCCAACAGTTGCAGCCCTCCAACAGGTTTGTATGTCCTCTTACTCCTCCAAAACCTCTCTGACAGCCAGATCGTCTGCCGTTTCTTCTCCATTGTTGCACAAAGAGTAGATCTGGGAATCCGATCCGGTGCAGGGTTCTATGTAGGTAGTGATCAAGGTAGTAACGGTGGCACTCTTTGGCAAAGTGCTGGCGACGGCACTTGTAATTACCGGCTCCTCTCTCTTGCCAATAGCTTCAGCTCTCCAGGAGGTATGTCCTACCTATTGGATGTCGTTTCCGGCTCGAGATAAAAGGGAAACTGACTTGTACCCTCTTCTTTTGCAACAAACCTCCCGCTTCGCAATAATATCGCACAATATATGATCCTGTAAGATCATACACAACCGAACTGTAGTCCTTTTATATATTTTAGACCAGGAATTATTTTTTAATTGGGCGTACAACGAAACACATAACCTTCAATTTGGAGTGTGACATTGATCGTCTATAAAGTGTAGTAAGGATTGAGAGTACGGGTAGTATATAGATACTAACACAAAGTTCCCTAGTAGATTATATACTCGGAGGTGATTGCCGCATCAAGTGCGCATGAGTAGGGATAAGGAAAGGCCATGATAATACTTATTTCCTATGATTGGAATAATGAGGGAATAATTGGAATAATTAGTGAATGATTGGAGTAATGAGGGAACGGTTGGAATAATGAGTGAATGATTGGAATAATGAGTGAATATTGGAATTATGAGTGAATGGTTGGAATAATGAGTGAATGATTGGAATAATGAGTGAATTATTGGAAGAATGAGAGAATGATTGGAATAATGAGTGTATGATTGGAATAACGAGTGAATGATTGGAATAATGAGTGAACGATTGGAATAAATAGTGAATGATTGGAATAATGAGGGAATGGTTGGAATAATGAGTGAATCATTGGAATAAATAGTGAATGATTGGAATAATGAGGGAATGGTTGGAATAATGAGTGAATGATTAGAATAATGAGTAAATGTTTAGAATAATGAGTGATTATTGGAATTACAAGTGAATGATTGGAATAATGAGTGAATGATTGGAATAATAAGGGAATGGTTGGAATAATGAGTGAATGGTTGGAATAATGAGTGAATGATTGGAGTAATGAGTGAATAATTGGAATAATGATTGAATGATTGGAGTAATGAGTGAATGATTGGAATAATGAGTGAATGATTGGAACAATGAGTGAATGATTGGAATAATGAGTTAATATTGGAATATTGAGGGAATGGTTTCTAATGATGAGTGAATGATTGGAATAATGAATGTATGGTTGGAATAATGAGTGAATGATTGGAATAATGAGTGAATGATTGGAATAAATAGTGAATGATTGGAATAATGAGGGAATGGTTGGAATAATGAGTGAATGATTAGAATAATGAGTAAATGTTTAGAATAATGAGTGATTATTGGAATAATTAGTGAATGATTGGAGTAATGAGGGAACGGTTGGAATAATGAGTGAATGATTGGAATAATGAGTGAACGATTGGAATAATGAGTGAATGATTGGAATAATGAGTGAACGATTGGAATAATGAGTGAATGATTGGAACAATGAGTTAATATTGGAATATTGAGGGAATGGTTTCTAATAATGAGTGAATGATTGGAATAATGAATGAATGGTTGAAATAATGAGTGAATGATTGGAATAATGAGTGAATATTGGAATTATGAGTGAATGATTGGAATAAATAGTGAATAATTGGAATAATGAGGGAATGATTGGAATAATGAGTGAATGATTGGAATAATGAGTAAATGATTAGAATAATGAGTGATTATTGGAATTACAAGTGAATGATTGGAATAATGAGTGAATGATTGGAATAATAAGGGAATGGTTGGAATAATGAGGGAATGGTTGGAATAATGAGTGAATGATTGGAGTAATGAGTGAATGATTGGAATAATGATTGAATGATTGAAATAATGAGTGAATGATTGGAATAATGAGTGAATATTGGAATTATGATTGAATGATTTGAATAATGAATGAATGATTGGAATAATGATTGAATGATTAGAATAATGATTGAATGATTGAAATAATGAGTGAATGATTGGAGTAATGAGTGAATGATTGGAATAATGATTGAATGATTGGAATAATGAGTGAATGATTGGAATAATGAGTGAATATTGGAATTATGATTGAATGATTTGAATAATGAATGAATGATTGGAATAATGAATGAATGATTACAATAATGATTGAATGATTGAAATAATGAGTGAATTAATTAAATAATGAGTGAATGATTAGGAATCGTGATACCACAATTCACCTCACTTTATCCAGACCGTATACACTGAGTACGATAAAAATCTTTAAATTAAAGTTAAGGCTTAAGAAAGTAAATCACATACTGTCACTATGTTATGGATGTACAGTATTACCAAAAACAATAGCATTACACTTCGCTCAATGCGAGGATCGTGCTTACATTAACATCTAGGATACGCACTGGCTTCCTAGGAACCAGGAGCCATCCATAAGTTCCCGGATATGACTTTCGGAAGCAGCGATGGGAGTAAATAACATAATATATCACGTCTTTCTAGAGTAAAAGTACGGGCGCTGCGCAGGACGTGTTTCCCACCGGGCTGGATTCATGTGTCGTCTAAACAGATGTGTTCATGTGCCTTTAAACCTCTCGCTAATGAAATATCTTCTAATGACGGCAGCAACACTTTAAGGGATGCATGACAAGTGGGCCGTCCCGTTTCTCCTTCCAGACATTACAACAATGGAATCTGGGGCGTCAAATAAGCGATGCAAGCAGGTTGTTTTCCTTTTCATTATTTTCGAAATTTTCAAAGATATAAGACAAATTAACAACTGTTTTTTTTAAAAAATAATATCAATTGTTTATTAAGCATAAGGCAACTTGGTCAATATTACTAGTTTTAGTAGAAGACATTGTAGTCAAATTTCACTTAATTAATAATTTATAAGAAATGGAGATCCTGGCTTCAGACCAGAGTAATACAGGATGTATAGTTACAGTGTCACAATGAGTTTAACCCAGTCGTAGCGTTGTAGGATGTATAGTTACAGTGTCACAATGAGTTTAACCAAGTCTTAGCGTTGTAGGATGTATAGTTACAGTGTCACAATGAGTTTAACTCAGGCGTAGCGTTGTAGGATGTATAGTTACAGTGTCACAATGAGTTTAACCCAGTCGTAGCGTTGTAGGATGTATAGTTACAGTGTCACAATGAGTTTAACCAAGTCGTAGCGTTGTAGGATGTATAGTTACAGTGTCACAATGAGTTTAACTCAGGCGTAGCGTTGTAACTCAAAGTCGTCCTCATCATAGTAACTACCGGTACGCAGGAGTAACATGGTTACTGTACATAGCCTTGTAATTGCCATATCACTAATGACAGCAAACGTTTTTTTCTGAAACGCGCATGCCAGTGAAACATTTTATTAAGAGACCGTGTAAGTCTTATAAGAAATTTATTCTTTCGTTGTTTTCTTCCAAAATGTTTTATAAAAGTAATATAAAGTGCCAAGCACGTATTGTATTAAGAAATTCAGTTAACAATAGTATTTCTAGAAGCGAAGAACTAACTATTAGTTTACAGATGTTACTTCCTGAAGCAATGAGGGGGAGGCTAACATGACTTTACTTTAGGAAAAATATATAAAATCAGAATGAAGAGATTTTACGTATTCACTACTTTTTTATGTTATTAACATTACAGTTTATATTGTAGTTGTTAGAAAACAGCTGAATCTATTGTTAGTGAATACAATGGTTTCAGAGTTGAATAAATTCGCAACTGTAATAAGTTCCTATGCAGAGATTATTCACTATTTTACTAAATATTTGCACACCTAGTAAAAATAACTGGTAAAAAGTCGTATTTAAAATATATATTGAAACATTATTATTACCAAAAATGTATGTAACACTTACACCTATATATTTCTATATCAAGGTTTTTGTCCAGCTGTGAGTGAGATGTAGAGATTTACTCTTTTATTTTTGTTTATATTGCAAAAATCCTTCTTTCAAATTCCTAATCTACTCATCTTTACTTCTGTTAGGAGTATTTGTATACATTTTCTACCTATGCTAACTTTAAAATATTTTTCTTGGTTGACGCGTTTCGTCTCTCCATTCTTCAAAACTTATTTAGTACTCTTTACTATTTACTTGGTCGACTATTTAAGTTTTAAAGATGGAGTTATTCCGAAAAATATACTAAAGTTAGGAAAGGTAGAAAAATGTACTGAAATGTATTTCTTTCTTTGGATTTTTCCTTTGTTGTTTATTTTTTTAAAGAATTTAAAAAAACAATAGCTTCTAAGTGCGAGGTACGTAAAACAATTCTTGCATGTGTATACCACTGCACTCCCTTTCCCTTCAAGTCTTTTTTTGGTCCTACTTCACCCTCCACCCTACATGAGGTAGAAATAAGGTATACTTTAAGTTGTATTCCCGCACTATCCCTGCTTTTTTATGACCATTTCACTTCCTTCAATTCCATTATAATGAAATCTTTACTGATAATCTATATTTCTTCTTTCTCAAGAAGCAAACCTGTGCAAATGCATTGCTTGAGAAATATGTTTCGCGCAAATGTAAAAAAAAATGGATCAAGATTTAAATTTATATTGTTGGCAGTACGAGGTACGATAAGGGTTCTTGGTTAGATCTCGATAGCGTCTAAGCATTTGTACGAGCTTTGCTAGCCTTCAGGCCGACTCTTGCTGAAGAACAAAGTACCTAGAGTCAAATTTGAGTTAGTAAAGGCGCTGGGGGTTAAGTTCTGTCTACCGTTACATTTTCTGGATTCCAAAAGGCGTAGGCAAGACAACACTGTATCTTCTACTCTGTTCATGTTAATAAAGACAGATCTTCAAAGCTGTTTAAAATTTTCATAAACTTTTGATTCTGTCACTATAATTAAAGTGTTCAGCTTAAGTGACAGGGTTTGTAATACTCTGACGTCATACCTGAACAAGGAAAAGCACTTTAAGGAGAATATTGTATCTCTACAAAATTTGTTCAAGCCACTTTAAATGGAAATGAATTGATAAACATCCACTACGGTTTATTATATAGTTGGTAAATAAATTAATATTGTTTATTTAAAACTGTTAATTACCTGTTATTAAATAACAGTTCACTTGAACAGTTATTACTTCACAATAACAGTTGCTATTTAATAACTAAACAGGAAAATTACACCCAACAATCAAGATAAAATGTATTTACTCACTGTAATATAAATCAATACGTTGTGTTCATTTTAATTACAAGATAACCAATTCTTTCAATACTTCTGAAGATGGTTATTTAGTTTCTGAAATGTGCGTCATGAATATTACAGTAAATAAATTGCTTTTATTCTGGTTATTGGGCTTTATATTTTTTGTTTAGTTCATATGCAAGCTCCTCAAGAGAATATTTACTTACTTGTTATTTACATTATTATAATTTAGTTATATATTAGTAAAATAATTATTAAATTAAAATTGTATATTACAAGTTATATATATATATATATATATATATATATATATATATATATATATATATATATATACAGGCCTATATATGTATATAAATTAAATATGGTGATATGTTTTCTTGTAATATAGTTAATAAATTAAAAATATTTAAAAAACAAGAATACGTTTAATGAATATATTTATTCAAAGCTTTTCGCCGATAAAATAGTACCAGCATCTTCAGGAAAATAATTATCTTATCTAATGCTATAGAAATGTTAATCCTATATAATGGAAATTATATACATTAGATAATTATTTTCCTGTAGATGTTGGTACTATTTTATCGGCGAAAAGCTTTGAATAAATATATTCATTAAACGTATTCTTGTTTTTGAAATATTTTTAATTGATTATATAAATATTTATTTATATTAAATATTCCTGATGATGTTGGTACTGTTAGCCAACGAAAAGCTTTGAATTGTAAATTCAATTATAATTCTTGTATTTGTATTTTGACTTATGTTCTTTATTAATACACAAGAATACATATTGCGATATATATATATATATATATATATATATATATATATATATATATATATATATATGGTGAAATAAGACAACTTTCATAAACAAGAATATATTACTTCATTTTATTGTTGATTGAAGCTTTTCGCTAACTTACATTATTACCATTTTCAAAATTTATAAATCACTGTTTAGTTATGTGACTAGAGTAAGAACTAAGGACTAAGTAAGGAATTTGAGTCACCTTGACCATTGTCGAATCACTGCAGAGATTATAATATAAATTAATATATAATTATTGCACTTAGCGGTGGAAAAAATTATTTACAATAATTTATATATATATATATATATATATATATAATCGCTTACACTTAAATGTACTTAAACATAATGTTACTTGGTATAATTACGAGAGTCGACTTTCGAGAACTATTAATTACGTGCTCTCGTTTTCAAGTATATTTTGAGACTCGCGGCTTATTGTAGTTGGTAGGTGTGTGGGAATTCCATTTTCACTTGGTATACCGGTATTGTTCTATTTTCTGTTTCCCTGAAGTCCACTATTAATACAGACACACACACGCACGCACGCACACACACACACACGCGCACGCAAGCGCAAGCGCGCACACGCACACACACACACACACATATATATATATATATATATATATATATATATATATATATATATATATAAATATAAAATACGTTTTCTTGTTTAGTAATTTAAAACAACACAGGTTATTCAAATACAAGAATATTTATTATTTTAAATCCAAAGCTTTTCGTTGGCAAACAGTACCAACATCATCAGGAATGAAAATTACAATAATGTAAGCTATAGGCCTAAAACATATGTTTATTTAGAAATAGAATTGTTGCTAAATGTATACAAATTGCCAAATTTATTTTGTTGCTGTAACATTATAGACATTGAATATAGTATCAAATTTAGAATGTTTATTTGGTATAGACAAACCAAATTATACCAAATAAATCTAATCATCCATATAATCAAAAAATGGCTGCTTTATATAACTTATTATATAGAATGCATAAAATACCCATGAATGAAGAAAATAAAATAACAGAAAAAAACATAATTTATCAAATTGCATTAGAAAACGGTTATAAAAAGAAAACTGTTGACAAACTTAATTATAATATTTTTAATAAACAAAATAATAATTTAATTTGCAATAATAATAATAATACAATATGGACTTCATTTTTATTTATAGGCCATGAAATAAAAAATATCACCAAATTATTTAGAAATACAAATATCGAAATTGCATACAAAACTAATAACAAAATAATAAACATAATAAATAACAATAATAAAACAATTAATATGCATGAAAAAGGAGGTGTTTATAAATTAGAATGCAAAAATTGTAATAAAGCTTATATTGGTCAAACAAAGAAAAAATTAAAAGAAAGATATAAAGAACATTTAAATGCCTACATTAATCCAGAAATATATAAATCAAATTTCGCAAATCATTGTATTAATAATAAGCACCAATTTCCAAATATAGAAAATATGAGACTTATAAAAGAAATTAATAAGGGATTAAGAATGAATATATATGAAGCATTCGAAATATATAAACACAATAATAATAACAAATTAATAAAAGAACAAATACAATTACATTCTAAATTTGATACTATATTCAATGTCTATAATGTTACAGCAACAAAATAAATTTGGCAATTTGTATAAATTTAGCAACAATTCTATTTCTAAATAAACATATGTTTTAGGCCTATAGCTTACATTATTGTAATTTTCATTCCTGATGATGTTGGTACTGTTTGTCAACGAAAAGCTTTGGATTTAAAATAATAAATATTCTTGTATTTGAATAACCTGTGTTGTTTTAAAATATATATATATATATATATATATATATATATATATATATATATATATATATATATATGAATTAATACCAACATAATCAGTAATGAATAATGCAATAATTCATTATTTATTATAATGGCACTATTTGCCAACGGAAAGCTTTTTGAGTTATAAAAATTAATAACTAACTCTTGTATTTGAATATCCTCAGTTGTTTTGGTTATCATACAAGGAAAGATATATACATGCTACTTAGTAAGGTACGCTAGCCGTATGCAAGTTCATTACGAGTGAGTTTTTCCTAAATTTATCCCAATATTCGCAGTACTGAAGTCAGGTCCGGCGTGTGAGATGAAAGGGCCCGTAACACCATGCGTCACTCGGCCAATTTGTTAGGGCACAGTTGCTACTGTTATGAGCGCGAGTAAAGGCGCATTTCTTTCTTCTTGAGTAATTCTTTAACTAAGTTTCACAAGTTCACGAACGCTACAAAGTTGGCCAAGGGATGAAGTGTTTAAACGTCCCTTAGCTTTCTCTGAAGGGTAACTTTTGTCTTGTATGAGGGCGAATTCGTTGAAGTTCGTTTCTCTCCAATTACGTGACAAATGGGAAAGAAAATGACGTTTTGGTTAGATTTATAGAAATATTTGATTTTCTTGTTAATTCGGCGGTAAATATTTTCTTGACGGCGACGGGGGACACTTGTTTTACACTTTAACATAAACCAGCCTTCTTACTTTTAGACCCGCTCTGGTACCCAGAGCTTCACGTTCAACCCTCTTTGTTCTCCTGCATCCAAGTCACATAACGGCTAGACCCCCCCCCCCCTATGGCTAGATCTACTCTTGGGAATGACCGTACACAAATGCGTATCGTTCCTCTTTATAACTGCCGTCTTCTCAACTGCGACATCATACTTCTTACATTCCCCTATTGACGAGTAACAAAACGATTTTTATCTCTCGAAGAAGCTAATTTCCCCAGTTTACTAAACGTATTGGACGGATGGATTATCTCCATTGTTACATTAGCCTCCATGTTTCTGCTCGCTCTACACACTGAGGCTTTATCGATTTCTCAAGCAAACACTCCTTCGTTACGCATTGCTGTAGAAAGACTTAATGTTTCTGCTCGCTCTACACACTGAGGCTTTATCGATTTCTCAAGCAAACACTCCTTCGTTACGCATTGCTGTAGAAAGACTTAATGTTTCTGCTCGCTCTACACACTGAGGCTTTATCGATTTCTCAAGCAAACACTCCTTCGTTACGCATTGCTGTAGAAAGACTTAATGTTTCTGCTCGCTCTACACACTGAGGCTTTATCGATTTCTCAAGCAAACACTCCTTCGTTACGCATTGCTGTAGAAAGACTTAATGTTTCTGCTCGCTCTACACACTGAGGCTTTATCGATTTCTCAAGCAAACACTCCTTCGTTACGCATTGCTGTAGAAAGACTTAATGTTTCTGCTCGCTCTACACACTGAGGCTTTATCGATTTCTCAAGCAAACACTCCTTCGTTACGCATTGCTGTAGAAAGACTTAATGTTTCTGCTCGCTCTACACACTGAGGCTTTATCGATTTCTCAAGCAAACACTCCTTCGTTACGCATTGCTGTAGAAAGACTTAATGTTTCTGCTCGCTCTACACACTGAGGCTTTATCGATTTCTCAAGCAAACACTCCTTCGTTACGCATTGCTGTAGAAAGACTTAATGTTTCTGCTCGCTCTACACACTGAGGCTTTATCGATTTCTCAAGCAAACACTCCTTCGTTACGCATTGCTGTAGAAAGACTTAATGTTTCTGCTCGCTCTACACACTGAGGCTTTATCGATTTCTCAAGCAAACACTCCTTCGTTACGCATTGCTGTAGAAAGACTTAATGTTTCTGCTCGCTCTACACACTGAGGCTTTATCGATTTCTCAAGCAAACACTCCTTCGTTACGCATTGCTGTAGAAAGACTTAATGTTTCTGCTCGCTCTACACACTGAGGCTTTATCGATTTCTCAAGCAAACACTCCTTCGTTACGCATTGCTGTAGAAAGACTTAATGTTTCTGCTCGCTCTACACACTGAGGCTTTATCGATTTCTCAAGCAAACACTCCTTCGTTACGCATTGCTGTAGAAAGACTTAATGTTTCTGCTCGCTCTACACACTGAGGCTTTATCGATTTCTCAAGCAAACACTCCTTCGTTACGCATTGCTGTAGAAAGACTTAATGTTTCTGCTCGCTCTACACACTGAGGCTTTATCGATTTCTCAAGCAAACACTCCTTCGTTACGCATTGCTGTAGAAAGACTTAATGTTTCTGCTCGCTCTACACACTGAGGCTTTATCGATTTCTCAAGCAAACACTCCTTCGTTACGCATTGCTGTAGAAAGACTTAATGTTTCTGCTCGCTCTACACACTGAGGCTTTATCGATTTCTCAAGCAAACACTCCTTCGTTACGCATTGCTGTAGAAAGACTTAATGTTTCTGCTCGCTCTACACACTGAGGCTTTATCGATTTCTCAAGCAAACACTCCTTCGTTACGCATTGCTGTAGAAAGACTTAATGTTTCTGCTCGCTCTACACACTGAGGCTTTATCGATTTCTCAAGCAAACACTCCTTCGTTACGCATTGCTGTAGAAAGACTTAATGTTTCTGCTCGCTCTACACACTGAGGCTTTATCGATTTCTCAAGCAAACACTCCTTCGTTACGCATTGCTGTAGAAAGACTTAATGTTTCTGCTCGCTCTACACACTGAGGCTTTATCGATTTCTCAAGCAAACACTCCTTCGTTACGCATTGCTGTAGAAAGACTTAATGTTTCTGCTCGCTCTACACACTGAGGCTTTATCGATTTCTCAAGCAAACACTCCTTCGTTACGCATTGCTGTAGAAAGACTTAATGTTTCTGCTCGCTCTACACACTGAGGCTTTATCGATTTCTCAAGCAAACACTCCTTCGTTACGCATTGCTGTAGAAAGACTTAATGTTTCTGCTCGCTCTACACACTGAGGCTTTATCGATTTCTCAAGCAAACACTCCTTCGTTACGCATTGCTGTAGAAAGACTTAATGTTTCTGCTCGCTCTACACACTGAGGCTTTATCGATTTCTCAAGCAAACACTCCTTCGTTACGCATTGCTGTAGAAAGACTTAATGTTTCTGCTCGCTCTACACACTGAGGCTTTATCGATTTCTCAAGCAAACACTCCTTCGTTACGCATTGCTGTAGAAAGACTTAATGTTTCTGCTCGCTCTACACACTGAGGCTTTATCGATTTCTCAAGCAAACACTCCTTCGTTACGCATTGCTGTAGAAAGACTTAATGTTTCTGCTCGCTCTACACACTGAGGCTTTATCGATTTCTCAAGCAAACACTCCTTCGTTACGCATTGCTGTAGAAAGACTTAATGTTTCTGCTCGCTCTACACACTGAGGCTTTATCGATTTCTCAAGCAAACACTCCTTCGTTACGCATTGCTGTAGAAAGACTTAATGTTTCTGCTCGCTCTACACACTGAGGCTTTATCGATTTCTCAAGCAAACACTCCTTCGTTACGCATTGCTGTAGAAAGACTTAATGTTTCTGCTCGCTCTACACACTGAGGCTTTATCGATTTCTCAAGCAAACACTCCTTCGTTACGCATTGCTGTAGAAAGACTTAATGTTTCTGCTCGCTCTACACACTGAGGCTTTATCGATTTCTCAAGCAAACACTCCTTCGTTACGCATTGCTGTAGAAAGACTTAATGTTTCTGCTCGCTCTACACACTGAGGCTTTATCGATTTCTCAAGCAAACACTCCTTCGTTACGCATTGCTGTAGAAAGACTTAATGTTTCTGCTCGCTCTACACACTGAGGCTTTATCGATTTCTCAAGCAAACACTCCTTCGTTACGCATTGCTGTAGAAAGACTTAATGTTTCTGCTCGCTCTACACACTGAGGCTTTATCGATTTCTCAAGCAAACACTCCTTCGTTACGCATTGCTGTAGAAAGACTTAATGTTTCTGCTCGCTCTACACACTGAGGCTTTATCGATTTCTCAAGCAAACACTCCTTCGTTACGCATTGCTGTAGAAAGACTTAATGTTTCTGCTCGCTCTACACACTGAGGCTTTATCGATTTCTCAAGCAAACACTCCTTCGTTACGCATTGCTGTAGAAAGACTTAATGTTTCTGCTCGCTCTACACACTGAGGCTTTATCGATTTCTCAAGCAAACACTCCTTCGTTACGCATTGCTGTAGAAAGACTTAATGTTTCTGCTCGCTCTACACACTGAGGCTTTATCGATTTCTCAAGCAAACACTCCTTCGTTACGCATTGCTGTAGAAAGACTTAATGTTTCTGCTCGCTCTACACACTGAGGCTTTATCGATTTCTCAAGCAAACACTCCTTCGTTACGCATTGCTGTAGAAAGACTTAATGTTTCTGCTCGCTCTACACACTGAGGCTTTATCGATTTCTCAAGCAAACACTCCTTCGTTACGCATTGCTGTAGAAAGACTTAATGTTTCTGCTCGCTCTACACACTGAGGTTTTATCGATTTCTCAAGCAAACACTCCTTCGTTACGCATTGCTGTAGAAAGACTTAATGTTTCTGCTCGCTCTACACACTGAGGCTTTATCGATTTCTCAAGCAAACACTCCTTCGTTACGCATTGCTGTAGAAAGACTTAATGTTTCTGCTCGCTCTACACACTGAGGCTTTATCGATTTCTCAAGCAAACACTCCTTCGTTACGCATTGCTGTAGAAAGACTTAATGTTTCTGCTCGCTCTACACACTGAGGCTTTATCGATTTCTCAAGCAAACACTCCTTCGTTACGCATTGCTGTAGAAAGACTTAATGTTTCTGCTCGCTCTACACACTGAGGCTTTATCGATTTCTCAAGCAAACACTCCTTCGTTACGCATTGCTGTAGAAAGACTTAATGTTTCTGCTCGCTCTACACACTGAGGCTTTATCGATTTCTCAAGCAAACACTCCTTCGTTACGCATTGCTGTAGAAAGACTTAATGTTTCTGCTCGCTCTACACACTGAGGCTTTATCGATTTCTCAAGCAAACACTCCTTCGTTACGCATTGCTGTAGAAAGACTTAATGTTTCTGCTCGCTCTACACACTGAGGCTTTATCGATTTCTCAAGCAAACACTCCTTCGTTACGCATTGCTGTAGAAAGACTTAATGTTTCTGCTCGCTCTACACACTGAGGCTTTATCGATTTCTCAAGCAAACACTCCTTCGTTACGCATTGCTGTAGAAAGACTTAATGTTTCTGCTCGCTCTACACACTGAGGTTTTATCGATTTCTCAAGCAAACACTCCTTCATTACGCATTGCTGTAGAAAGACTTAATGTTTCTGCTCGCTCTACACACTGAGGCTTTATCGATTTCTCAAGCAAACACTCCTTCATTACGCATTGCTGTAGAAAGACTTAATGTTTCTGCTCGCTCTACACACTGAGGCTTTATTGATTTCTCAAGCAAACACTCCTTCGTTACGCATTGCTGTAGAAAGACTTAATGTTTCTGCTCGCTCTACACACTGAGGCTTTATCGATTTCTCAAGCAAACACTCCTTCGTTACGCATTGCTGTAGAAAGACTTAATGTTTCTGCTCGCTCTACACACTGAGGCTTTATCGATTTCTCAAGCAAACACTCCTTCGTTACGCATTTCTGTAGAAAGTCTTAATGTTTCGTTAATCTTTTTTTTTAATAACTTTATTTTGTATCATTTTTCATACCACACTGAATTTAACGATACAATTTTTTGGAATGCTACTATAACTTGTTATGATTTGGACATTTTGTTGTCTTTATTATGGCACAGTTTTTAAGTAGCTTACGTTTTATCACTTCGAATTTATTGTCCATTCCACTCTACCGATTTAACATACGTAATTCTATGGAACCGTTATCTTTATGCATTTGTACTCCACTTCTCCAGGATGTGTACGGCATCACAGCCGTATACCTATGACACCCGCATACGTTTGACATCCCTATGCCTATGGCAAACTTATCTTTATGGCACTCGGGTCCATATGCTATCCGAACGTCTATGAGACCCGTCTACTAATGGCCCCATACGTATAAGACACTCTTATATTTATGGCATCTATACTCTTATGACACCCGCATTCTTATAGCGCCTG
This sequence comes from Prosapia bicincta, assembly GCA_036971475.1. NCBI lineage: Eukaryota > Metazoa > Arthropoda > Insecta > Hemiptera > Cercopidae > Prosapia > Prosapia bicincta. The sequence continues at coordinate 12,667,765 of JBAIZL010000011.1, read as the reverse complement.
TACGCTTATGGTCGGTGCGTGCTAATGAAATCCGTACGTCTATGATACCCACGTACTAATGGCGTTTGTATGTTTATGACATCCGCTTCCTAATGGCGTTTGTATGATTATGACATCCCCTTACTAATGGCGTTTGTATGATTATGACATCCCCTTACTAATGGCATTTGTATGGTTATGGTCGGCGAGTGCTTATGACAGCAGTACGCCTATGGCCCTCTTATTTTTATGGCATTTGTAAACCGGCGTAGGCTACTCCTATGATTATTTAACACTTCCTTATGATTGTAATAGAGTGTTCTTACGCCCACGAAACCGAGACATTCTTCTCTTCTCCAGAGCTCTTCACCTATTACGGCACCTATTATAATAGCTCTCCAGACCTATTATTCATTTACTCCAGACCTCTTCACTTGTCTTTCTTCCAATGGATGGATGTAGTGACAAGACAACAGGTCTGTTTCTATGGTCGCGACAGGAGACCTACTTCAAGATGTGAGACTCTCTAGCTACGATGCCAGCTCAGAGAACGTAGGTCCTTAATGACTCTTATATACAATCCGGTCCCGTTTTCTTTGCGAATAATTGTGGGACTGGTTGATCATAACAAGTCATTTTATGTTTTAGTTATTACATGTCTTAGATTACATCGTATTGGAACTGATTCCTTTCGACACATTTCCATCCCGCTGGCAGTTCTCTGTGTTTCTCTCTGCAACTTCGCTGTGAAGCATTGTAGCTGTCGGACGTGTGCATTTAGTGCTCCGGTATGAATGTAATTTAAAGTGGGAAAAGTTATTGTTTTGTGTTAATTTTGTGCGTAGTTTATAGTCATAACGCGTTCTCACGTCTAGTTGTATAATTCGGGTAAAGTTTTAGTTATTTAGATAGTTATTAGTGTAAAAACATCTGCAACTGTTTTGAGGTTAACAGTACAATAGTGTAATGTAGTGTTAAAGTGATATTATTCTAGTTTAAAGGATTTTTAACAGTAAGTACTGATATATTATCATCTGCTTATTTATTATTTAAAGATTATTAGATTATTTTAGTAATAATAGTAAATGTTTGAAGTTTTAATATAACCAGAAGCTGAATTATTATTTACTATTTGCAGGTGTGAAGTGAATTTCTTTGAATTAATTGTTTCTTTTATGGATTGTTTGGGGATTCTGTTTATTAAGGAACTTTAATTAAATATAATATTTACTAATCACAGTAACAACTTTGACGATTTAGAGGTATTATTTAACGAAATATAGTGTTTTAAAGATTTTTTAATGTAAACTTCAGATAAGGGGCAAGTTATGCAATTAGGTTAAACTTGCAAGACCTGTCTAAACTTGTCCACGCTGCATTTAGCATTGGGCGGTAAGGATTTAATTTAAATTCGTAGAAATTTTTATTTTGATATTTTAAGAGTATTGTGGACTGAATATATTATTTCTAACATAAGAATAATAATAGATAATAATATAATTATTATTTAATAATTATATTTAAATAGTTATATTTGAAATTTAAATTGATTGAATAATTGTGCGTTTTTGTGTTATAGACTGGGACTGCTGGTTAATATAGTAGCCAGTAGGGGGATATTTCATAGACAGTGCTTCTAACTAGGGTTTCAGAGGGTTTTTGTGTGTGTCAGGATTTAGAGGATGAGTTAGGAGGAAGAGTTTAAGAGGTCTGGAGAAGGGGGTATTAACGACAAAAGTATATTGAAAGAAAAACGGGAAAACAAGGGTAAAAAGCAGTGATTTTGAGGGTTCTCTGGGGGAAGAGGAATATATTGGATGGTAAGGCTGAGGGTTGGGGGGAGAATATTTGAAGGTTATGAGGCCAATGTTTTTCAGGGAGAAACTTGGAGGATGTTTTATTAAGAGGTTGGAAGAGGTTAAGGGTATTGTGAAGGCGATGTAGGAAGGGTTGGCTATGTTGGGAATTTTACTTCATAGGGTGAGACAAAGATAAAGGAATGAGATGGGAAGTTCGAAAATTAAATATCTGGGATGATATTAAATTATAGGGATGATAAATGAATGGGTACGGGATGAGAATCAGGAGATATATAGGAAGGTTATGGGGGAAATGAAGAGACAGTCAGGTTTGAAGCTGATGACCTTAGCTAAGGGATATCAAGGGTATTGAAAGGGGGTGAGAAAAGAGGATGGGAAGGTTTGAGCGGAAAATGGAGGAAGGTGAGGGAGGAAGGGGAAATTTGGACAAATTTGAATTGCACATGCGTAGAGCTCACATGGTTCTGTTCTTTCGCAAGATCTTAAAATATTATACACCCATTACCTGAGATTTCCTCCTACAATTATGACTTATGTGTTGATTAATTGACCACTTGAAAATTTCTAAGGCTGATGTTTTCTGTTTCAGGTAATTTTTCAGTTCAAATATCCATCTTCAGTGCACTTGGCTTTCGTCCTACTGCTAAATAAGGTATTTGCAACTAATCGATCTTGAACTGTTACAAATCGATATTTTATTACTTTTCTAATGCGATATTTATTAACTTATTAATATAAAACAGATTTATAGACAATCATAGGAAACAAAATATAATGTTCACATAATGATGACGGTCGTTTACTCTAAACTTTTTTTAACAAAAACAATTATTCATTAAACTAGACAAAGTCTATTTAAGCTAAAAACAGCTGTGACGTAGCGACGTCCTCGTACAAACATGGTCCAATCTTCTGACAGGGAAGCTGTTACTACACCGGGTCTTGTTCAGGTAGTGTTACCCATAAAACAGAGAACATCTATGCTTATACTCAAACTTATTTGTATAAACTGATTACTTTATAGATTCGTCACAATAATTTATTGAATTTATTTTAAAGATTTGGCTAATTATAATGTTAATATAAGACCTGATGTTATCTCATCCTATAGCCTGATAGGTAAATTATTTATTCTGAAAATGTAGAACTATTCCACAATATTATTAAAATAAATGAAATGCTCAGATTTAATATTTAGATACATATTTGGTTGTGCCCCTAATAATGATGCTTGGTGCCCCACAAAGCCGCGACACAAACATTAAGAAGCATGGGTGATCTAGTGCCTCAGGTTGAACATGGGATCGAATATTATTATAATATTATTTCAGTTTTCGATGAAATAAATTTAAAAACTCTATGTAACTTAGTAAAATGATTTATTGAAACCTAAATAATTGACGAAGCAACATAACTATGGCGTTTTATAAATAACGTTAACTTTACAAAGTATATCTGGATGTACATTCCTCTTCTAAGGAACGTTTACTAAGTTTGCTTTTTACACATATTCCAAGGACCAAATGTTTGTAACATTGTTACAGAGGTGACCTTTTTAATGCCCTCTATTTGATCCCAATCTCCCTATATATATATATATATATATATATATATATATATATATATATATATATATATAACTAAGTCAAAATACAAATAAAAGAATTATAATTGAATTTACAATTCAAAGCTTTTCGTTGGCTAACAGTACCAACATCATCCAAAGGCACAAACCATATACTGTATATATATATATATATATATATTTTAAAACAACACAGGTTATTCAAATACAAGAATATTTATTATTTTATATCCAAAGCTTTTCGTTGGCAAACAGTACCAACATCATCAGGAATGAAAATTACAATAATCTTTGTAAGATTTTTATATCCAATAAAGCTTTGGATATAAAATAATAAATATTCTTGTATTTGAATAACCTGTGTTGTTTTAAATTATTAAACAACAAAACGTATTTTATATTTATATATATATATATATATATATATATATATATATATGTTGTTCAATTTTTCAAAGGTTAATTAAATACTTTATATACATCCACTCAAGTTCAAATACTTGTAGTGAATGACATTTGATGTCAAAATAGTTATTACAAATATTAATTCATGAAATACCTTTTAAAAAATTTAGTTTTATATGGGAGTAAAACTGTTTACAAAAAGGACGAGGTATGCAATATAGTTATTTTGTCCCATTGGGCTTAAAATAAGTAATAACGTATGATTTCATGAAACAGCTGATTTTATATTCTAGTTTATGTGATAGAACAGCTGTTTTTCGCAAAGATTAAGTTACTTTATTTTTTACTGTTGTAATTATAAATAAAATTTAACTGAAATTAAAGTTTTCTTTGTTGACCTAAGTAGGAATTGATTTTAAAGTATTTGTTTCTAATACTTGTCAACTATAAATAACTGTTACACATAGTTGAATATTTACCATGAATATTTAGAACTGTTAATATAGCTTAATCATTGGTAGTGCAATGACCGCTATTAATTTCGTTATACTTACTTCTTACTTCTTACTACGAGCTTCCAAGGTTGGCCTCGATGGCTCGATGTCTACTATACACACACTCTGCCAATGGCCAGAAACAACTTTCTTTCAAGATTCTGTCCAGGGTACATTCCCGTCCTAGATGCTTTATCAAGGGACTCCTTGTTGCTGCTGTTACAGGGCACTTCAAAAGTATGTGCTCTAATGTTTCCTCTTCTTGCTTGCACACTCCACAGATAGAGTCGTTAGTAATATGAAACCTTTTCAAATATGTATTGGTGACAATGTGTCCCATACGAGCTCGTGCCGCAAAAGATGCCACTGAACGTGATAATGACTTGAAGATCTTTGGATCATTAGGTTGTTTTTGTAATGAATAATATTCGCGCCCAGTATTGCATTCTCTCCATTTCTTTCTCCAACAGATGTGAGATTCTTTATCAACTGCCTCTTTGCAATTAGTTAAGGAGTAACAACTTTCAGGAGATGGAAACAAGTTGCAAGACTCCTTGGCAGATCTGTCAGCTTCCTCATTCCCAGGAACACCACAATGACTGGGGATCCATTGAAATACAATATTTTTCTGTTCTAAGTTTTTTAACAATTTAGTTATTTCAGATGTTCGAAAATGGTAGTCTGTAGTGTGCTGTACTTGAAGGGCTTGAAGGACCGACCTGGAATCGGTGAGAATGCAGATGTTCTGTGCATCCATAGTATTGCTAAAAACCAAAGCAGCATTTAAGGCCATAAATTCAGCATTCATGCTTGAAGAGGAATCGCAGGGCACATAGTAATCCTCGTTTAATTCTGGACAATGAAAAGCTGCACCTCCCCTATGGTTCTCTTTATCAACGGAACCATCTGTGTAGATTTTTACAAAGTTGTTATATGTGGTGTTTATCAATTCCATAGCGACAGATTTTAGTAGGTGAGGAGAATCTTCTTTTGTGAGTGAACCAGGAATTTCAAGATTGGCTTTTATTGGGATTCGAAGCCAGGGTTGTTGTTCCAAAACAACTGGAATTTTTCCTGATTCCATTGTGTTTAATGATTCGCAGGGTTTGTTATGATGGTAGAACAGTGACTGTCGGATGTTAGTTACCAATGCAATGTTAGAAAGAGTGTTAAGCGAAATTGCCTTCATCTGAAAATGTTTCTTCCACATTCTGTTTTTTATATATAAGTCAAAGGGCATGACTGACAGTTCAATTTCCATAGACTGTATACTTGTGGTTTTTGGACAACCCAAACAAATCCTCAGAGATGAGTTCTGTAATATTTGTAATTTTCGAATATGAGTTTCAGCTGTTCCACCCCAAACTTCACAACAATACATGATTTTTGATCTTACAAAGGACAAATAAAAATTCCTTAATATATATGTATCTGCTCCCCATGCCCTGCTGGCTATAACTTTCAACGCTTTTATTCTATTTGCACATTTGTCCGCTATGAAATGGACATGTTCTTTCCACAGTAGTTTTGGATCCAGTTTAATACCCAGAAGTACAGGATTTGGGTTATGCCGCAGTACGTTTCCATTTAAGTTTATAACTTTTATTGATTAATTTCGTTATTACTCTTGTTAAAATATAATATCATTTTATTGGTTAAGGATTGTTTTATATAACACGCTTATGCATTAGGCAATGTTCATAAATGCGTATATTTCATATGAAATGGTGCCTCTAGAAAAAGCAATTTGAACGGAAATCGTTACGAAAACATTCAATTAAAATATTGTCATTTTTATTGAAAATAAATCCATTTACATTGTAAAAACATTTGATTGTATCGTTTCTCTTCTATTTATTTATTCAAGTGCTTTTTGAATCAATGTGTATTGAGTGAGGGCGTGTTATTGTGTGTGTGTGTGTGTGTGTGTGTGTGTGTGTGTGTGTGTGTGTGTGTGTGTGTGTGTGTGTGTGTGTGTGTGTGTGTGTGTGTGTGTGTGTGTGTGTGTGTGTGTGTGTGTGTGTGTGTGTGTGTGTGTGTGTGTGTGTGTGTGTGTGTGTGTGTGTGTGTGTGTGTGTGTGTGTGTGTGTGTGTGTGTGTGTGTGTGTGTGTGTGTGTGTGTGTGTGTGTGTGTGTGTGTGTGTGTGTGTGTGTGTGTGTGTGTGTGTGTGTGTGTGTGTGTGTGTGTGTGTGTGTGTGTGTGTGTGTGTGTGTGTGTGTGTGTGTGTGTGTGTGTGTGTGTGTGTGTGTGTGTGTGTGTGTGTGTGTGTGTGTGTGTGTGTGTGTGTGTGTGTGTGTGTGTGTGTGTGTGTGTGTGTGTGTGTGTGTGTGTGTGTGTGTGTGTGTGGTGTGTGGTGTGTGGTGTGTGGTGTGTGGTGTGTGGTGTGTGGTGTGTGGTGTGTGGTGTGGTGTGGTGTGGTGTGGTGTGGTGTGGTGTGGTGTGTGTGTGTGTGTGTGTGTGAGTGAGGGCGTGTTAGTTTGTGTGTATGTGTGTGTGTGCGTGCGTGTGCGTGCGTGCGTGCGTGCGTGTGTGTGTGTGTGTGTGTGTGTGTGTGTGTGTGTGTGTGTGTGTGTGTGTGTGAGTGTGTGTGTGTGTGTGTATTTTGACTGTGTGCATGAATCATGGTTCCAACTGTACCCTGGATTTGTATTGTGTGTTAATGTAACAGTCAGACAATGAACACAGATCAATAATTCATATGTAGAAAGACTAAACAATACAAAACGAAAAACTGGACTGTTTATTGTGCCAATCATGCGCGACCAGACAACCGCAGCCGGATTACCAGTCCTGCCCGGCCCGACCCAACGCGACTCCTTCAGGGACGGGCTAATTCGGTGCGCTCTGGTCACGTTTTCGGACAAAGTTGAAAATAAATTAAACATTATAAATATCTTTAGTTGTAGCATTAAAAAGTTAGAATCTGAAACAATATTACGGGGGTTTTGTTTCGAAATACCTAATTTGACGTTTGCATTAAGGTAATTAATGCCTTATATGATTTATGTAAACGTATGTAAAAGATCGAGACAAACGCTTTTTCTATTCGCTGAAGGTGTTGAGACATGGACGAAGGTCGCTCATTCTGATAGAAAAACATTCCCCCGAAACGTTTTTCATAAATATACTTGAATCATAGGTCCTGCGAAACATTAATATCTTGAAATCCATTCTAAACGTCCTGCTATCGTCAGAGGCAATACAATCCACAAGTAAGTTTAAACGTCCAGCTATCGTCAGGGCCAATACAACCCACAACTAAGTTTAAACGTACTGCTATCGTCAGGGCCAATACAACCCACTACTAAGTTTAAACGTCATGCTATCGTCAGGGGCAATTCAACCCACAACTAAATTTAAACGTCATGCTATCGTCAGGGGCAATTCAACCCACAACTAAATTTAAACGTCATGCTATCGTCAGGGGCAATTCAACCCACAACTAAATTTAAACGTCCTGCTATCATCAGGGGCAATCCAACCCACAACTAAGTTTATACCTCCTGCTATCGTCAGGGGCAATACAACCCACAACTAAGTTTAAACGTACTGCTATCGTCAGGGGCAATCCTACCCACAACTAAGTTTAAACATCCTGCTATCGTAAGGGGCAATACAACCCAAAACTAAGTTTAAACATCCTGCTATCGTCAGGGGCAATCCAACCCACAACTAAGTTTAAACGTCCTGCTATCGTCAGGGGCAATGCAACCCACAACTAAGTTTAAACGTCCTGCTATCGTCAGGGCATTACAACCCACAACTAAATTTAAACGTCCTGCTATCGTCAGGGGCAAACAACCCACAACTAAGTTTAAACGTCCTGCTATCGTCAGGGGCAATTCAACCCACAACTAAGTTTAAACGTCCTGCTATCGTCAGGGGAATACAAGCTATTACTACTTTTAAACCTCCTGCTATCGTCAGGGGCAATTCAACCCACAACTAAGTTTATACCTGCTGCTATCGTCAGGGGCAATCCTACCCACAACTAAGTTTATACCTGCTGCTATCGTCAGGGGCAATACAACCCACAACTAAGTTTAAACGTACTGCTATCGTTAGGGGCAATCCTACCCACAACTAAGTTTAAACATCCTGCTATCGTAAGGGGCAATACAACCCAAAACTAAGTTTAAACATCCTGCTATCGTCAGGGGCAATCCAACCCAAAACTAAGTTTAAACGTCCTGCTATCGTCAGGGGCAATGCAACCCACAACTAAGTTTAAACGTCCTGCTATCGTCAGGGGCAATTCAACCCTCAACTAAGTTTAAACGTCCTGCTATCGTCAGGAGCAATACAACCCACAACTAAGTTTAAACGTCCTGCTATCGTCAGGGGCAAACAACCCACAACTAAGTTTAAACGTCCTGCTATCGTCAGGGGCAATACAACCCACAACTAAGTTTAAAAGTCCTGCTATTGTTAGGGGCAATACAACTCACAACTAAGTTTATACGTCGGTCGCCTAAAGTACATAATATTCTACTAACCATAAAAACTGTTTGAGAAATATTACCTCCTAATGAATATTTAAATTTAATTTATCATAACCTTTACTTAACCTTGTTTTTACTGTATGGTGTTTCCTGTTCTATGGTGTATCCCGAACAATAAGAGGAGTTTAAATACAATCAAAATTGTCTGTTTTATAAACAAAACATTGTTATAGCTCCACACAATTCCTTTCTGATATTGTGTTTTATTTTTATAAAAAGCCTTTGAAAATATTTTTTCTTGTTTGTATTTTTCTATATGACGACGTAAATGGAATAATGTCTAAAATAAATCAAAACTAATCAACAAAAGTAAAGCCTGTGTGGACATTATGTAGAGACGGAAAGACAGGCCAATGTAGACATAATGTAGAGACGGAAAGGGTGGATTTTGTAGACATAATGTAGAGCCGGAAGGAAAGGCCTATGTAGACATAATCTAGAGACGGAAAGAGAGGCCTATGTAGACATAATGTAAAGACGCAAAGAGAATATTAGATTTAGAGAATCTCATTAAAACAGCTGCGTCGCGTCGGTGGGAAGTGTGTCGTCGCAGGTTTATAGAAATAAAGTTACTTGAATGCTGCGTAGCAAGAGGAAAAGCGGTTGTGACGTCACGGGGAGTGCAGTGAATATTGCAAAACCCCACATGAAGTCATGTCACATTGTCTACACATTGTTTACTTAGTTCATATGTGTGTTTCTTTTCAATTGTTATAAGTTACCAGCGTTACACGGTGAACTTTGCTGCACCCAAAATCATTATTTTTGCAGTAAGAAAAGCAAATCAAACATCTAAATAATTATATTTCATTTACTTCAATGCTAGAGGATAGACAATGTTTTTCACTTCATTAGGCGTACGAACATATAAATTTTAGGTGTTCCGACACTTAATAACACAACATATAATTGTCCGTGGTAAAAGCTCGAATGTTCCAAATTTATTCCAGCAATGTTCAATGATTTTCCTTGTGCCTTGTTTATGGATATTGTGAATGCAATTCGCAAAGGAAATTGTAGTCGTTTGAAATTAATAGGTAGATCTGATGAAATCATCGGTATTCATGGAATTGAGACCATATCTCTTTTAAACTTGCCACCTCTGATTTCTCCCCGGATCAAGTCGGGTGTCAGTTTTTTTCGTTATTCTGGTTCCGTTGCACTGCTTTGGTCTATTCAAATTTCGCAAGAATATTCAACGGCGATCCTACGTTTAATATCAATAGGTGTGATAGCAATAGTTGTACATAGGATTTAGCAATTTTAAACAGTTAAAATAAGCAATAATGTATTTTTATTTTTACATAATGTTTTTAATTTTTTACATTAATTTTAGTTTAACATTATACTTATGGAAGGCTGTACACTGAGCCATCCTAAACCTCTGGGGCGGAGCCCTGTGGATGGATTTACACCAAACCTCACACACATACACACACACACACACACACACACACACACACACACACCACACACACCACACACACCACACACACAACACACACTCACACCACACACAACACACACACACACACATATATTTTCCTGGCGAAAGACCAATTGTGGATATCATCGCCAAACAACAACGAACACGTAACGCAATATTAAAAAAAACAAATAAATTTAAATACAACAAAAATTACAAGATAAAAAACAAAACATAACAATAAATAACAAACAAAACAGCAATAAATCTAACACAATCAAAATTTTAAAAAAATTACTATAAATAACAAAATAACAACAAAGAACAATATAACAGTAAATAAATGATAACAGTATGTAAAACAATAATAGGCTGTAGTAGCAGAAAAGTTAGAAAATAATGTTCCAAGTACATAGCAATGTCATCACTGTTTGTGATTAATCTTCCATCTGGTCACTTCAGCGCAATGGCTGTCAACGGAATGGAAGTACCTACCACAAATTGATCTTAGTAACAATGAGGACAGAGTTGTTCGTCTAATTGTGCTAATGTACTGTTCCCAAGAGTTCTTTCTACTCAGACTAAATATTATTCAGAGTATTTTATATTCCTGAAGGTTTCCATTTGTTGGGTGTCGATTAAATTTCCTAAGAGCTCTTCGTCGTAAACGGAGGATTTCTGTGCATTCATCGTTCCACCACGGCACAGGCGGTCGGCGTGGATGCGCAGAGGTTTTCGGAATGGTCTTTTCAGCGGCATTTAAAATTGCTTTCGTAAAATTTTCTATATTTTCATCAATGGGTGTCAGATAATCCATGTCAAGTGATACAAGGTAATTCGAGTAGGAGTCCCAGTTGGGGACTTTAAGCACGAGTACTTTAAGTTCTTCTATGTGACTCCTAACACCGTTGACGTTCCATTGTATCACTGACTTGTTAATTGCAGACATTTATTAACTCAGCAATGGATTGATCTGACACCCATTGGTGCTCTCTCCTTTCTTGTTTGGGACGTTTTTAGACGTCCACAGGCTTACATTTTTCAGATTCCATATTCACCCGTTCAGGGATGGAATCTGAGGAAGATTTGGGTTTCAGAGGAGTGATTTTCACATTCCCTCCTTTGTTAGCATTTTTTCTAATACCCGGTAACGACGGTGGCGATGTGGTCTGACGCAACACTGGTCTACGTAGTTTGTTTTTTTTCAACATCTTCTACACAGAAGCTTTATTAGCTGTTGACAATGTTTTCTGCACAGAAACACAAGGCTCACTTAATGATTTATTTCGTGCTCCAATCCCCCCAGTGGAAGGGATTGGTACAAGAGGTAAATCACTTGCTGCAGGTTGTACTAAATTCAAAGTAGGACCATTCGTGACTAAGGACAAAAGGCGAGAAACTTGTTCAGTTAGAGCTTCAATTTTGTTCGACAGCTCGGCACAGTTGTTACAGGACGATTTGGAAGCGGTCAGAGTAGCGGCATAAGTCTTACTGTCTGCCTTTGGCTGAGTAGATCTATACATTTTTTTGGCGTCTGGAAACGACAGTTTGTCTTTCCCCATGATGCCTAGGATAGCTTTCTCTTCTTTAAAAGTAGGACAGTTGTAGGATTGCGATGGGTGGTCTCCACCACAGTTGGCACATTTCGGAGAGTTAACACATTCCTTATCATCATGGCCTTCAACGCTACATATACCGCATACGTTCTGCTTCGAACAGGTAGATCTGATATGCCCAAAACGCTGACACTTAAAGCAGCGCCTAGGGTTAGCCACGTATGGTCTCACTGAGATCCTCTGGTAACCTGCATGCAAGTATTCGGGTATTTCCGGCTTTCCAAAGGTTACGATAAAAGACGCTGTTGCTACATTTTCTCCTTTGTCCATTTTCATTATAGGGATAACGTCCGTTAACTAACTGAGAAGACAGTTCGGAATTAATTTCATCTATTGGAAGGTACATTAAATCCCTACATGTGATGACCCTCTTTGAGTAATTCAAGGATCTGTGGGGAGCCACAGATACCATGACCTGGTCAAAGAAGGAGGTCATTTTTGATAGAGAACGGGTTTGTCTGTCGGTGGAAGTCACAACAGTGTTCCGTTTCTAAGTTTCTTAATAGAGGCTACTGGGCCTCCAGCACAAGCAGTAATAGCCTTATAATCAGGAAAGGAGAAACTTTGGAAAGATCTTTCCCTTCTTCGGCACTAGAAACAACTAAATACTTTGCTGATGGCAATGTCTGTGACGTTGCCACCATCAACGTTTTACTCAAATCCTTGTTATTATGATCGCCAGGAGAATCCTGGCGTGTTCTCTTCAAACTAGTCATATTTGACGGGGTTTTTTTAATCCATAAATTTTTTAAGCCAGCCATCGTGTCAAGCGTTACGGGTGAGACTGTAGGAACGGGTACACCCTTGGATCACAATAAGATCATTTCCAATCCTCAGAACTCTGAGGCCTATAGCTTTTCTCCTTACCTCGACTGGATGGGCATCAGTCGAGAACTCGTAATACTGTGCACAGGCTCCGACACCCATGCACCGCGGACACTCCCTGACCAAGGACCGAAGCGGCTGGTAGACCAGAAACGAGCCATCCTGGGATTATGTCAAACAATCCCTCTAAATTTCATAAACTTCTGTTCATCGGTTTAGGCGTTTACATAGATCGGTTTTTGAACCATCCTAAGCCACAGGGGTAGGTATTTAGTATTTACTTCCTCCAGATACGTAGGCTAGGTAGATATGTGACTGTCCAAGGGATCTAGAAATACATCGCCGTATTCAAGTCCCATCTATTTTTCCTTTATGTACAATCTTATTTTCCTTTTCTCAGCGTCATGAATATTTGAATTCTTATTTATAAAAAAACTCCAGCGTTTATATATCTCCCATAAATTTCCCCCCGAATTTCCTCCGCTAAAATGGCCAAGCTCTTTTCTTATTATATTTACTCAGATGGTGCTTAAAAACTGCAGATTTCCAGCCGAATCGTACTTTTTATTTTTAGAACAAAGTCGTATTCTAAGTAATTTTTTGTTCTTGTCAAATTCGTTTAGACAATATCACATTGTGTCTTGGCAATCAAATCTAAAGCAAAGTTACCCAATGGTTTTTCCAGACGCTTTTTATTCATCTAGAAAATATATCACCACATAAAGAAATAGCATTCAGCATTCATTAGGAGAGCAAGTCCGGACGACAGGAGTCAGTAAATAATCACGGAGCACTCAGCACGTGAGAGGTGCAAGCATTGCCTCCTCAGCTTTATCCGGTTGGATGGGTTACATTGTCGCGACAGTGGTACTTACGTCATCGTATGTGTGCGCGCGCTCGTTCATGTGTTGGAATTATAATGATTTCATAACGTACCTAGTGTGGAACAAAACTGAGAGGGGGCGTTTCTGAATCAGTGGCCGCGGTAGTTTTCAGTTGGAAGCGTCATCATGGTTTGGATTTATTTCTTATAGTTCTATGTTAAAAAGTTTTTAAAAAGAAAATTATTCCTACCCAGGCATTAAGCCGTCATCGTTAAACAGAGCGGAAATGACGCAACTCCTGAATGGTATACCTTATAGAGATAGCTTTCACTTTGTTTAATATTTGTAAAGTTTCATGAAACCCAATCATTATAAAGCTCTTACGAATGACCGTCGTGCCACTTAGTTCACAGATGGCGTAAGCTGTGACAAACATTGGTTAGTTGAAAGTTGTCGCACTTCTTGGTTAATTGAAATGTTAGTAGTTTGGTTGTAAAGTGTTATAAAACTAAATTCTATTAAGACGCTTTCAAATAATCGATGTGTGAGTTAGTCGACAAATGGTGTAAGCAGTGGTAAATTTGGTTTGTTAAAAGCTGTCGCACTTTTTGGTTAATTGCAACGTTGGTATATCCCCCTAATGAGGCTGTGTAGACTGTGCCACCAGTGGCAAACCTTGGTTAGTTGATACCTGGCGCATTCCTGGGTTAATGGAAACGTTTTTAGTTTGATTGTAAAGTGTCATACAGCTAAATCCTAATAAGGTCATTGGTCATTTGAAAGCCCCCTTAACGAAAGCTAGTTAAACAAAGAATGGATGATGACGGACAAACTAAACGAAAGAAGTTTGCGTAATTTTTGTTGATATTCAGTCGTTCGTAATGCTGACAATTCATGTTGACGAAAGCCGTAAGTTGTAGCTTTTCTGTGATTAAGTTACAATCGTTACTATCATACGAATGAAGCAAGACATATTTTGCGATAGAAGATTTTCCAATGGCCATTAAATTTTCCTCCAATTGTAACAGAGTTGTAACTAATTGAACACAAAATGAAATAGGCCAAACTTTATATCGAGTATTCGTAACTAAAGCCAAAGTAAAAACGGGGTTTTCGTGTTTTCAGTACTTTTTATTGAAATATTTCGGCTACAGGACTTTTCCTTCAGAAGAAATCTAATTAAAGCAATTCAATAAAACAAATACTTGATGTTGTACTTATTTAAAAACAAAATATTAATAAGAAATAATATATAAGACGTCAGTATAGGAAGGAAATATATAATGTATAAGCTGAAGACGATAATACTCTGTCGTTACTTGCGATGCGGTTGACGCGTTTCGGATGTTCTCCATCTATTACAACTGTCTATGTTCGGCTATAGCGCCAGCTGTGGAGGGGATGGGATGCTATGAAGGGCACAATATCAGGGTCTTTATTATTTTTTGTTGTAATCATTTCGTTACAAGAATAATACAGCATTATTATTCCACTAAGCTGCTCGCCAATATTTAGTGTCAGCATTTTGTAGAGCATACTCCCGGTAATTGAAAATATAATTCTGTAAAAATAAGAATCTCAGTATATTTATAACAATGAAAGTAGCTCGGTATATTGTAACTGACATAAACTACCAAAAACTTACGGATTTAATTTAAAGACTATTTAAACAAATGTTTAATATTTTCAGTCGGTGGTGGATGAAATTAATTTACAAAACTGTCTCAGATCTTGTTTTGTTGACTGTTGAATGGTTTGTAAGGCATCCCAGTGTAATCATAACGAACGCATTTTGGCTTCTATGGAATAACCTCGCCTAACATCTGATTTCAGACATCAGCTGATGCCCACTTCATTTAGAGGTTATGTTTATGTCATTTTCAATTGCAGGCTCTCGTGTTTGCTATTAACTATTCAATTGTTTCAAGTATGTACTACGCGATACGAATTAGCTATATTGATTTAATTTTAAGAAAATATCAATTTAAAATCGATATATTTAATCTTCATCAAGACTGTTGTATGGACGGAGGAAACCGGAATGGCATCGGAAGTTATATTTGCAAAAGTTAGACGAAATTTGAATATTACACGGCACACAAACACAGGCAGCGAAACAACTCGACATGCGACTTCATTGGTTGCCTCTCTGGTTAACCAGAGGCTGGACGCGATGTATTGGCAACGTCACGTTGCGTTGCGTATTTAACCCCATTATGTTTACATGTATTTGATAGTGCGATGCCGTGTGTTTGTGTTTCAATACTTACACATAGGATAATGTTGAGTGGGTGCACGTGGGATAAAATTTAAGGGGGGGGGGAGTTGCAACACGAAAAATCCCCGACCACTAACAAACCACTCGACAGCCATTTATAGATTCGAAATAATTTTGGGGAGCATATTTCTTGTGTTTTTGCCTAATAAAGTCAAATAATCTACAATCAAGTATGTGGTATACAGGGAAACAGTTGAAGTTTTAACTGTAGATTGTTCAAAATCAAAATACCCTCATTTACTTTTTACAAAAAGACAAATAAAAAAATTCTGATATTTCGTTGAATTATGTAAAAGAAAATTTTACTTTCAGTATAATGATAAATGTATCTCCGAGATTCATAGCAAATCTGGCAAATCCTAGAATCTTTTTAATTTCAAATTATTTTAAAATAAATTTAGCAAATAAAGTTTTATTACGTTCAAACGAATTGGCAGCGGTAAAAGCATTTGCGTGTGAGCCAACTTGTATATAATTTTCAGCAGCAATGCTTTGCGTTTGAAATCAACTTTATTTAGATCTTTTCGCCTCCAGTGGTGCATTAAAGTATTGAGAGTATTAAAGTATAAAAACTATAAAGGTGTTACATTTTTAAATTATCGCACCTCGTTAAAAATGTAATACATTTATATTATGATAAATAATTCTTATTATTTTAGCATAAAGTTAAAATTTATATGACAAACTCCCCAGTTTTAATTCAATAATTAAAATAATTATAACTCTATAACATTTTTATTGTATTTATTTAAGTTTTGGAAAAAACATACTTTAAAGAAAAATACATTTGGAGAAAAAATAAATTTTGTAATTTAAACTTTATTTCTCGTAACTAAAAGCTCGGAAATACATTCATACGTCAGATTTTCCGTCACATAAAGGCTACGAGTTTTATCTACAAGTAATGTACACTTCAGGAGTAGCTTGTACTAGATCAGGTGTTCCAAAACGTAAGGCCACAGCTTAAGCTCGATGAAAGAGCCTTATATAGATATATAGCGGAAAACTGTGTGGTGGAGCAAAATGAATAAAATTCTGTCTGAAGATGGTAAAAATAAAGTATGCACCAAAATAAACAGTTGCGAGTAGACAGTTTATTTACGTAGTTTTACAAACAAATACAAGTAAAAAGAAGCTAAATCGGTTAGACTCAGGTGTAAACATACATCATATGTTCTATATGACATATATATATATATATATATATAGGTTCATATGTTATATGGTCATATATACATGTTATATGTCTATATATGACCTCCGTGCAATTTGAGGCAACACTCGTACCGTTCTTAGAGGTTTTGCATAATTCTGGTGAAGAGGGGTGGTTTCTTGCTCGTTGTAAACACGGTTATTCGTCCTGTAGTTGAACGATGGGGGTTGGTGGGTCATCAAGGGAAATCTTCATCATTCCGCAGATGTAGGCGTCACATGGTGTAAGATCGGGGCAGAGTGCTGGGCAAGGAACATTTGTTCTAAGGAGATAAGGCGGTTGCTAAAAGTTTCTTGAAGGAAACCATTGTTGTCTAAGGCAGTGTGGCTGGTTGGGTTATCTTGCTCGAACCATTGTGAACGAAGTGGCAGATTTTTGGCTCAACAAAATCTCCTGAGGTCTCCTATAAAACTACCAAGAATGACTATGTATCGGGCATTCTACTGAAGGTGATTCTGGTTGAGACTGTTTATCTTGGCGTTTACGGTATTATTGCTATAAGCTGCTATATATTGATAAAAACAGGTAGTAAAATTAGCTAAACGACTCACTCCAAAAATACTAAATACGTTCCAGCGTCTTGCGTAAAGAGCATATCAAAAACATTGGCTTTGATACCATTTTAAGCAATATACTTGTGATACTTTGCGCTTCGTAAGGTTGCCTGTTTGTTAGTTATCTATCAGATACGTAGGATTGTTAAACCGTTAACATGCTTAACTTGAGCGGGCAGTTACTTCGACTTGCCAGTTACGACAGCATTGGCGAGGATATTCGGGCAGGGTTACATGGCTTTACATGATAGAAGTAATTGTTTAATGAAATTTGAACAAATCACTGCATTTGTTTTCCTGCCACAAGAGTTGAGGGAAAATTTTGAAGTTGCTAAATAAACGAGGATGTAGGGGGGGGTACCGTTATTTACAGCGCGGTCATAGCGCACGGTTTACCTCGATGGAAGGTGCGCTATAAATTCGGATTGTTTGGAAACATTTTAAAAAATTTACTAAGCTGAGCCGTCAATTTCAATACTTTCCTTCGTAACCAATGTCAAGTTAAAGTCGTCGTGTTACGCAACCTAACGCTTAGTAGGTAGGGCACTTGACTACACACTCGAATATCCAGGTTTCGATCCTCGGTTGTGCCAAAGAATTCATTCACGTTTTTTTCTTTCTTAGGTCGACTCATCTTGTAAAAAGGAGTGCCCAAGGGCAAAACTAAGGAAGGTGGGTACTGTATATGCTTATACGTAAAGCTGTCAATTTTTCACTTATTGATGATTAAATGTTTGTTCATGTGTGTATATATATATATATATATATATATATATATATATATATATATATATATATATATATATATATATATATCACTTTCACTATATTATATACTTAAACAAGAATCTTACTTTATATTTATGCCAGTTAACTTTCAAAGATTGATAGTATCTCCGTTATCGAGCATCACTGACCTGGGGTTGTAGTAGACTGCGAGCTGTATGGAATTTACGTTGTCACAAGGTGTGGTGTACCGTTACTGTTGTATTTTCGGATTCACTGCACTGTGGGAGTCTATTTAGTTTGTCTTGGTTTTAATTTTATCTATTAGGTTGAATAATTTATCGTTTTTTTATTTTATTTGTATTTGTTCGTTTATATTATTTTTATGTTTATAAATTTGTAGTTGTCCCCAGATTGTCATTTTGAGGTCTTTTTGTACCTTTTTTATTAGGTGGACGTTTTCTAATGTGGGGAATGTGTGTTTGTTTTTGATGGCGTGTGTAGCTAAGTTTGAGTTGTGTTTGAGGTTTGATGTATGCATTGAGGTGTTCTTGATATCTGTCTTTTAATATATTTTTGTTTGCCCGATGTGTATATAAATAAATATATATATATATATATATATATATATATATATATATATATATATATATATATATATATATGCTAGTATTCCTACCAACTGTTCTTCAACTAATCAACTATAATTTCTCCCAGGAAAAATAAAATAAAATCCATTATATTTGAAAATATTTAATTATTTTTTGTTTTATTTTTAAAATATAGATTTTTTAATATAACAAATTTAAAAGAATAATTTTACTCGTAATAACAGTTAAAATTAAAAATGCAAATGTTTCTACTTTTGCAGTAAAACGTGTTTTTTTAGTAGATTTACAGTGCTTAATTAATTGTGCAACCGTTTGTCACGTGTCTCCTTTCAAATTCGTCCAGAAATGCTGTTTTCATCAAATTTAGATGATGTCGCTCATATTAAATTAATTCCTTTCACAAAATGTCGAGTCGGTTTAATTTAGTAAAAGGACGTGTAGCTTACCATGACGGAGGATATTATAATTCTGATGACTCGGGGATCTGTGGTCGCTCTACAGGTTCCAGGACTGCGTGTGGTGTGTTGTGTGTCTTGCGGTGTGACCGCGCACGCGCGCACGTACTCGCCCAAACTAAACACGGAGCAGTGTATTAATTACACGCTGCCTGCTCGTCTCCGAGTAAACATTTGTAGTAATTGCTGAGACAAGGCCGGATCCATGAATTTTCACAATAAATAAAGTATTATACACTGATTTAGTGTGAGGACGAATTATATTGTTTTTTTATTCACTGTAATTAAATTATATTAAATGGAAATTTATTTTAAAATGAGATTCTTTTATTATATTAGAATAAGCAAAAACTCTATTTCAATTAGAGATCTAGGAGACTTAGCAGATGTAGATTAGTAGCAGACGAAGTCTCTAGGTTTATTCCAAAATTGCACCCTAATGGTAATAGCCTAAATTACACCTATACGGCTACACCTAGGCCTATACCTAAAGGATACACCTATAGTAATAGCCTAGACCTATAATGTACACATATAACCGTAGGTTACATCTATATCTATAGGCTAATATATAATAAAAACCTAGATAAATAAGGTACAAATATAACCGTAGGTTACATCTACATATATATAGGCTACACCATAACCTTTAGCCATAGACTACAACTATCCCTGTAGGTTATCTATATCTATAATCTAAAACTATAACAATCACCATAAGCCATAGTCTATACCTATACCTGTGGGTTACATCTATTCTATTGACTACATCTATAGCAACCAACGTCTAGCAATATACGTTTAAACTACATCTGTACCTTTGAGCAACACCTATCTATATATTACTCTAATAAAGTCAAGAAACACTTATAACAATACAATAGATCATTAGACAACACCTATAATTTTAGCCTACACCTTTAACTTTAGGTTTCACCTATAACTTTATGCTACACCTATAACTTTAGACTACGCCTATAACTCATGCTACACCTATTGCTTTAGTCCCACGCCTATAACTTCATACTACACCTAAACTTAGGCTACAACTATACCTTTAGGCTACACCTATAACTTAGACTACACCTGTAGCTTTAGGCTACACATAACTTTATGCCACACCTGTAACTTTAGCCTACACCTATAACTTTAGGCTAAATCTATAACTTTAGACTACATCTATAACTTGAGGCTACACCTATAACTTGAGGCTACATCTATAACTCTAGGATACATCTATAACTTGAGACCACACGTATAACTTGAGGCTACATCTATAACTTGAGGCTACACCTATAACTTGAGGCTACACCTATAACTTGAGGTTACATCTGTAACTTGAGGCTACACCTATAACTTGAGGCTACATCTGTAACTTGAGGCTACACCTATTACTTTGGAATACATTTACAATTTAGACTATACCTGTAACTTTAGGCTAAATCTATAACTTTAGACTACATCTATAACTTGAGGCTACACCTATAACTTGAGGCTACACCTATTACTTTGGAATACATTTACAATTTAGACTATACCTGTAACTTTAGGCTAAATCTATAACTTTAGCCTACACCTATAACTTTAGGCTAAATCTATAACTTTAGACTACATCTATAACTTGAGGCTACACCTATAACTTGAGGCTACACCTATTACTTTGGAATACATTTACAATTTAGACTATACCTGTAACTTTAGGCTAAATCTATAACTTTAGGCTAAATCTATAACTTTAGGCTAAATCTATAACTTTAGACTACATCTATAACTTGAGGCTACACCTATTATTTTGGAATACATTTACAATTTAGACTATACCTGTAACTTTAGGCTAAATCTATAACTTTAGCCTACACCTATAACTTTAGGCTAAATCTATAACTTTAGACTACATCTATAACTTGAGGCTACACCTATAACTTGAGGCTACATCTATAACTCTAGGATACATCTATAACTTGAGACCACACGTATAACTTGAGGCTACACCTATAACTTGAGGCTACATCTGTAACTTGAGGCTACACCTATTACTTTGGAATACATTTACAATTTAGACTATACCTGTAACTTTAAACTACACCTATAAGAATATAGTCGATCTATAAACTACACCTAGAACTAACACATGTACATATAGCATACATCTATAACTTTAGACTACACTTATAACTCTAGACTATACCTGTAACTTTAAATTACACCTATAAAAATATTATAGATCTTTTGACTACACCTAAAACTTCGTACAACATCTGTACATCAGGATAAACCTATAAATTTAGACTACATTTATAACACTTTAAATTTAGACTACATCAATTTATACTCTACCTATAACTTTAGGCTACACCTATAACTTTGGACTACACTTATAACAAGAGGCTACACCTACATCAATGCAGTAGACCTTAACCTATATTAGGTACACCGATAAATATAGGGTACAAATATAACTTTAGACTACATCTATCACTTTAGGATACACCTATAACTTTAGACTACATCTATAGCTTTAGACTATACCTGTAATTTTAGACTACACCTATAGCTTTAGGCTACATCTATAGCATTATGCTACACCTATAACTTTACTACA
Source organism: Prosapia bicincta (assembly GCA_036971475.1). Taxonomy (NCBI): domain Eukaryota; kingdom Metazoa; phylum Arthropoda; class Insecta; order Hemiptera; family Cercopidae; genus Prosapia; species Prosapia bicincta. Next base: position 12,645,849 of record JBAIZL010000011.1, on the reverse strand, counting down.
CTTATAACATTAGGTTACACCTATAACAATATATTAGACCTTAGACTACACCGACACATATAGGATACACCTATAACTTTAGACTATATCTATAGCTTTAGACTATACCTGTAATTTTAGGCTACAACTATACCTTTAGGCTACACCTATAACTTAAACTACACCTATAGCTTTAGGCTACACCTATAGCATTATGCTACACCTATAACTTTATACTGAATCTATAGATTTAGGCTATACCTATAACTTTAGGCTAAACCTATAATTTAGGCTACACTTATAACTTTAGGCTACAACTTTAACTTTAGACTATACCTATAACTTAAGGTTGCAACTATAACTTTAGCCCACATCTATAGCTTTAGACTATACCTAGAACTTTTTGCTACAACTATAACTCAAGGTCATTCCTATAACTTTGGGCTACACCTATAACTTTAGGCTACAACTTTAATTTTAGACTATACCTATAACTTAAGGTTGCAACTATAACTTTAGCCCACATCTATAGCTTTACACTATACCTAGAACTTTAAGCTATACCTATAACAATAAGCCATGCCTATAACTTTGGGCTACACCTATAACTTTAGGCTACACCTATAGTTTTAGACTACACCTAACCCATTAGGCTGCACCTATAGCTTTAGGCTACAGCTAACATTTTAGGTTACAACGATAATATAAATTACACCTATAACTTCAGGCTATATCTATAACTTACAGTCTACACTTATAACTTTAGGCTAGACCTATATCTTTATTCTACAGCTATAATTTTAGACTACACCGATACCTTTAAGCTACACCTATAACTTTAGGCTACACCTATAACTTTAGACCATACCTATAACATAAAATTCCACCTATAACTTTAGACTACATGTATAGCTTTAGACTATACCTATAATTTTAATCTACACCTGTGACTTTAGACTACATGTATAACTTTAGACTACACGTATAGCTTTAGACAATACCTATCACTTTAGACTACACCTACAGAAATTGACTACACCTACAGAAATTGACTACACCTTTAGCTGGCGTACTGAATGCTTTCGGATTGCCATATGTCCAACTATTCAGATTGGCAGCACAAAAGTAAAAATGTCCATATAATTGGCAAATGTTTGCAACGAACAAGGCACATTAAAAAGCAGAGATACTGGACAGTAAAACAATAATTGCGTTATTTAGCTGGCCATCATCCTCAACAAAAGAACGACTTTGTGGCAATATCTATGAAAAATACAAACTCGTATTATTAAATTATGGTGATATTTATGTCTTCATTCATAACAATGTAATAAATTATTTAATAATAATACAAAATAGATAGGGCCTACATTCACTTATTTCAGATGGCAATGGGTCTAAAAATTATATATATATATATATATATATATATATATATATATATATATATATATATATATATATATATATATATTAATTCAGATGTCTGTAAATTCAAGTTTTGGGTTATAAAATATGTCTTGTAATAAATTGTCCATAAAAAAATTGTCTTGTATTACTAACTGAGGATGTTGACTCTGCCAGTGTGTAACACTCTTAAAAATAAGGTGTTACATATAAATTCATTTATATATTTGATTTTTATTTAATAATTATATCGTTCCAATATAAAAGAAAATTTTTGTTTCTTGGTGCACTTTGTAAAAAGCTAGCATAGATAGTAGCGCCCCTAGCGGGTAAAAATGTAAAATATCGTACGAGTAGTAACTTAGCCTAATTACCACATCACCCCATGTGTGACGTAAGCATGGTCTGATATCGCCAGATCCAATGCACCAATCGAAAAATTCGAAATAATAATCGAGGGTGGGAAAGTTCAGTTTGCTTGTCCCTTCAGAAGCCCCACTTCTCAAAAGGTCTCCGAACGAGACGCACGTGATGGCATTTCGGACATAACTTAGAAATTTATAAGCTTCCAGTATTCAAAATTTAAGATGTCAAGGCCGGTACCGAATTTTATTAACGCAACCAAAGAAGAAGTCAGAAGCGATAATTTATGTTTTTCAAACGAGTAAATGTTTATATAATTTTTGTTTAAGTGCGCGGATTTGCAAGAGCGATGTGTTAAGTGTTTAGTGATTCCGAAAGCCATGGGCAATCTTTAATATGTTTTAAAGTGTTTTATTGTGCACAACCAGGTACGTTTTAGCTATAAAGAAAATTTATTTTAATGTTAACTAAGTTGAATTTTAAATGATAAACGGTTAACACATGAACGGTAGGAATTGTCCTTCGAAAATTCATTTCTAAAAAATTCAATTGAAAATATTAAGTTACTATCTTGTCGATATATATAAATTTTAAAGTTCAATAAGTAATTCAAATGTATGGAATAACTAGCAGTAATTAAAGATAATTACTCGACACATTGGTGTCATTTGTTCTACTGTAATTTGTCACTGACTAATAAATTGTATAACATTGTATTTTAAAACTTTATATTTTCATTTCCCAAGTAACCTAGTCCGTTACAAATGCGCGACTCTGCTTGTGCACATTATTTATTTAAAAAAAAAAAACACTTTAACACATATTAAGCATTGCCCATGGCTTTTGGAATCACTAATCACTTAACACATCGCTCGTGCAAATAAGCGCGCTTAAACAAAAATTATATACACATTTACTCGTTTGAAAAACATAAATTATCGCTTCTGACTTCTTCTTTTGTTGCGTTAATAAAATTCGGTACCGGCCTTGACATCTTAAATTTTGAATACTGGAAGCTTATAAATTTCTAAGTTACGTCCGAAATGCCATCACGTGCGTCTCGTTCGGAGACCTTTTGAGAAGTGGGCATTCTGAAGGTACAAGTCAGCGGAACTTTCCCACCCTCGATTATTATTTCGAATATTTTGATTGGTCCGTCAGATCATGCGATATCAGACCATGTTACGTCACATGAGGTGATGTGAGTTTTTTTTAAAGTTAAGCTACCAACTCGTACGATATTTTACATTTTTACCCGCTAGGGGTGCTACCATCTATGCTAACTTCACAATGAATTACAATCGTACAAAGAGAACAAAAATTTTCTTTTATATTCGGACGATACAATTATTAAATAAAAATCAAATATATAAATGAATTTATATGTAACACCTTATTTTTAAGAGTGTTACATTTTCTCTTGTCGACCTGAAAAGAAAATTTTTGTTCGACAGTGCACTTTGTAAAAAGCTAGCATAGATAGTAGCGCCCCTAGCGGGTAAAAATGTAAAATATCGTACGAGTAGTAACTTAGCCTATACTTAGCCTGTTAATTATTTAAGTTGTGCAGCCCTCCTTAAAAATACTCGTCAGTGTGTAGTATAGTTATTTTCAAATAAATAAAATGTCTAGTGATTTTAAAATAAATAAGTTGGTAAAAGACGAGTTAATTTTCGAACTAAAAAATTAGAAATGTAAATGTTAGAACGGACAGTACAGTATATGTAATAAGAAACATAGCCAAAGATAAAAATTGTAATGCCGATCCTGTTAATTTAATGTATTGGATAGAAAACGTTTCTCAGAGAAATTCAAAGAAAATGTGTAAAAAAATTATGATAAGTTAAAGAAGGAAACAAAAATTGTTATGTTACCTACAATAAACGTTGAATTAAGTAGTCAAATAAATTGTAATGTTTTATTGGACACTGGAGGTTCAATAAATATAATAAAAGAAGAATTATTTTTTTTGAAAATTGTTACATCAAAAATTAGATAAGAGAATTGTAAACAAACAGGATAAAGTTTGAGCATTTAATAATACAAAGATAAAAATAAAAGCTAATTGCATTATCAAAATTAAAGTTAAAAAAATTGTTTATGGCAAGTAAAGTTTTTAAAAGCAGAAAGTTTAGATTGTAAAATGTCAGACGACCTAAATGATTTTTTAATAAAGGATGTAAAATTTAAAAGAACATTTAATAATAATGATTTGAATAAAGTCTATTTTTTGTTGTGAACAATTAGCTGTATGTAATTCTTGAATTATAGTATAGGATTTAATTTAAGAATAAAGTTAGTGGATTTTCAAAGTATGGGATTTGACATTCAAAAAGGGTCAAGATGTACTGAAGATGTATAAGATAACAAAGATGTTATAAGACAATGGTACAGGCTTAAAATTTTGCCAAGTGAGAGTAAAAATTGTATAGACAAGAAGTTGTCGTGAAACAATGAACTCAGGGGCAAATATGGTAATTAGGTGGCTTACAAGAAGTGAGCAGGTTTATACAGCTAGATGTGAGGTTAGGATTGTTCACATAATATGAGACACATTCAAAGAAAATTTAAGTAAAAGATATTTCTTAAAACTCTTGTGATTTTAATTTTTAAACAAAATGTAAAGTAGCATTAAATAGTATAGAAAGGTTGTATGGTTAATAGATTAAACTCAAATGTAATTTTAATGTAAATTGGCTATAAAATACGAAGGTACATATAAAATATTGTAAATTTTTTAAAACATGAGTCTGTACTGTTCCAACAAAGTAATGATTACAATAATATAGAAGAGCTCACATAAAACGATTAAAATTGAAGCAGGGACATTCTGAAAGGGGTAGATCATTTGTTAGAAGAATAAAAGAGTATTAATAGTTAATGTTGTAAGAAATTCAAGCCATTGTTTAATTTTTAAAAAGGGAATTGTTTAATAAGGAAAATGGGAGGTGCCTTTATATGCAATTTTACAAAATCATGACGACACATCTACATAATTGCGTGTCGAAAGGGCCCAATGACATGCAATTACACTAATACACGAGATGGACGACAAAAATCTCAAAATACACAATACTACACGAAGAGACTAAAACACTTGACCAAAAATTGCATATGAATGTACAGACCTAATTTCTGTTTAGTTTCATTTCTTATTTTATTAATGCAAGAGCTTAGTCAAAATTTAAAATCAAAGTATTATAGTAATGTTTGAAGAAAATTATAAGAATAATGAAGTGAATAAAGTCCTTTTTGAGTCAACAACTAGCTGTATGGTTTTTAAATCAAAGTATGGGATTTGATTTAAGAATAAGGTATTTGGATTCAAAATATGGGTTTTGAAATCCAGGGTTTTTGTATAAGATGTACGAGTATTGTAGAAATAACAGAGAGAAGTTATAAGGCAATGGTACATTCTTAGTGGTAAATTGAGAGAGAATTTTGAGAAAATACACAGCGTCGTTTAAATGTGGTAATTTGTGGCTTACAGGGAGTAAGCAGTTTTGCAGATCCCAGGAAGGGGACTGTGATAAATACGGCTAGTAGGTTAGGTTTGTTGACACAAAAAGAGACAATTTCGAAGAAAATTTAAATAATAATAGATGATTTGAAGGATTTTTTTAATAATGAAGTAATTTGATAAAAAATTAATAAGAAATTGAAAGAGTAAAGATTTTAAAAATTGAAAAGATATAAATTTGTATTCATAAAAGTTTATGAAACAGAATGTTGACAAGAAGTCAGATTTTAATAAAAGTAATTAAAGTATGTGATATTTTAAAAAGTTTTAAAACGTGAAATGTGTAGAATGTCTTTGCAATAGAAGGTTGTCAAACTGGTAGTTTTGTAAAAGGGCCTATGTGTGAGAAAGCGGATACGCTTCCGTTGTAGTATTTGTCAAGCGCTAGGGGGAAGAGCCAGCATTTCATAGTTGAGAATGCAGGTAAACAAAAACATCCGTTGGCCAGTCAATGTTTATGTTTTTACTATAGTAGGTATAAAATTTTGTTCAATTGTAAAAGGGGACTGCACATACTCATGTATAAAATGTTGAAGTAGAAATAAGATGTAATGTTGAACAAAAATTTTCTTTTCAGGTCGACAAGAGAAAATGTAACACTCTTAAAAATAAGGTGTTACATATAAATTCATTTATATATTTGATTTTTATTTAATAATTATATCGTTCCAATATAAAAGAAAATTTTTGTTTCTTGGTGCACTTTGTAAAAAGCTAGCATAGATAGTAGCGCCCCTAGCGGGTAAAAATGTAAAATATCGTACGAGTAGTAACTTAGCCTAATTACCACATCACCCCATGTGTGACGTAAGCATGGTCTGATATCGCCAGATCCAATGCACCAATCGAAAAATTCGAAATAATAATCGAGGGTGGGAAAGTTCAGTTTGCTTGTCCCTTCAGAAGCCCCACTTCTCAAAAGGTCTCCGAACGAGACGCACGTGATGGCATTTCGGACATAACTTAGAAATTTATAAGTTTCCAGTATTCAAAATTTAAGATGTCAAGGCCGGTACCGAATTTTATTAACGCAACCAAAGAAGAAGTCAGAAGCGATAATTTATGTTTTTCAAACGAGTAAATGTTTATATAATTTTTGTTTAAGTGCGCGGATTTGCAAGAGCGATGTGTTAAGTGTTTAGTGATTCCGAAAGCCATGGGCAATCTTTAATATGTTTTAAAGTGTTTTATTGTGCACAACCAGGTACGTTTTAGCTATAAAGAAAATTTATTTTAATGTTAACTAAGTTGAATTTTAAATGATAAACGGTTAACACATGAACGGTAGGAATTGTCCTTCGAAAATTCATTTCTAAAAAATTCAATTGAAAATATTAAGTTACTATCTTGTCGATATATATAAATTTTAAAGTTCAATAAGTAATTCAAATGTATGGAATAACTAGCAGTAATTAAAGATAATTACTCGACACATTGGTGTCATTTGTTCTACTGTAATTTGTCACTGACTAATAAATTGTATAACATTGTATTTTAAAACTTTATATTTTCATTTCCCAAGTAACCTAGTCCGTTACAAGTGAAACGCGTCTAAAGAAATAAATATTACCATAATGCTCATTTTATAGTTATATAACTAACGTGGAAACACAAACAGCTCAAACTTTATGTAATTCTATCGCAATAGACACAGATACAGATAGGGACGTCAATGGAATTCCATTGATAAATTGGACGTATTAAAATCACGACTTTAAGAAGCGTTCAACAGTATTATAGATGCAACGGTTTTCTGTACAATTAAGTCGTGTATTTCAACGCTGCAGTGAAATTTAATTTAATTTGTGCGTCTTGAACTGTGGATAATTTTGACAAGCCTTCCATGAGCTCTGTACGAAATTGATTTTCCCTCCAACCTAATAATAGAGATATATAACGCGAGTTAAAGCCTTATTAATAAGATTCTATATCACATGTCAATGCTTTTCATGTGTCAACTTAGGTCTCAAGCCCCAATAATACCATCGAAATAAATAATCAGTTATTTGGCGACAGAGCGATCAGTTGCTAAATATAACGCCAAACTTTATCATTAAGGCATCGCATTAGAGTAGAATTCATATCTCTGTTACTTGGCTGCTGCAAAATGCGTTATTTGTTATTAAAAGGTAATATATATATATATATATATATATATATATATATATATATATATATATATAACACGGTGTGTAGGTAATTGTCAGACACTATAAAACTCTTCTTTGCTTGCCCTCCGCTGTTGTTACTTGTGGCGATCGGATCAGGTGTTCAGTAACCAGTTATGGAGTGCATATAATGCGAACATAATGGTGAAGTAAAAACCCCATAACCACAAGTAGTAATTTTACTATTATAAGTTCAGTATGGTGTATAGTAACTTGTAATCCCATAATTTGTAGTTTGAGTATGGTGTTAGGTACGTAACGTTGTCAAATTATTACCTTATGGCGCGTTTCTGAAGTCCTCCATCTTTCAGGACAATAAATAAACAGTCCTTCAAAAGATTTCTTTATAATTTCATGAGCAAATAACAATGGCAATGCTACGAAACACAGCTATTCAGTTCGTATGATGAACCTAGCGGGAATATAAGTTGTATTAATTTTACTACTGGAGTTAGTCACAAGTTCTAATGATGATTGCGTTGCTACAGAAATACATCACAAGTATTCATTTACACCTTTACAAGTAAATGTGATTATTCTTGAAATAAACTTGTTTACGTCATCAGCTGTTAAACCTTATTTTTTGAACAAAATTTACCAATCATTAACGTTACTTTTTGCTTCTGGATGCAAGTTTTGGTTTTTTTTGGCTAAAAGAATTTCCTTGGTGAAGTCATTTGCCCTACGCAGAATTCCAACCAATAGCGAGATGTCATTTGGCTTGCCTGTTTCAATACATTGGGGCGTTGACATTTTAAAGTATACAATAATAAATTTTACATACTTTGGTTAATTTTAGTACTATTGAGCGGTAATATAATCCTAAAGGACTGCTCCTTCACCTACTACTACGTTTCATAATCTAGATCTGTCCTTCATGCTCCCACATCACTTTATTGCATGTACAGTAGTTGCTTCCATGTCTTGCCCGAGGGAACCATGCCAGAACTGATTTGGATATGTATAATTTCCTAGCTGTGTTTATATCTGATAGTGATCTTCCCAAAGACAACTCAGCTTCAATCAGACTTACACTGCTGGAAGACTTCAGCCTTCACTTAGTCTTACAAGATCCACCTAAGTTCTTGCATTTTTCTCTGGGCAGAGTCATGCAAGCTATACTGCCTTCTTCCTTCATATTTTAACGACGAACAATATAATTTCCATTACTACTAACATATGTTACCGCAACAACTAAAATTTATTTTTCAAAAAGCAGTCGCAAAGCACACAAATGTCTTCTCTGTATAGGACTCTGATAACAAATGGTGCCTAGATCGTAGTAGCTTTAAGTTTATCCGAGACGACTTGGCACCAGGCGCTATCTACCAGCAGCAATTAGAACTGCACTCAGATAAAAATGTTTTAATCCTTTTATTTCTTAAAAAGCTTCGTACTTAAATTTAACTTTTGGGAACAATATAGCACTTTGACCGTATTTTACTTCAAGAACAATTATTTATAAAATAAATATTTCAAAAGCTCTGCAAATGTAATATTGACTAATTTTTTTAAAAATAAATTCCATGTTAATAAAAACCTTTTATTATTAATGTTCTTTTTCATTTAAACTTTTATCAATACGGAAAATGTTTTTACGACTCAAATATGTTTTTATTTTGTAATGTTTGTTTATTTAGGAATTTTGTATAGGGGTTTTAATAACCTTGACAAACATCACTTTTTCAACACAGGGTCAAGTAAACTTCACTGTTATAATGAGAGTATATAAATTTCGCTTAAGTTTGAAGTACATTTAGTGGTTTAAAGATGTTTTTAATCATGGTACAAAACCTAATCATGTCTAAGATCCCTTCTGTAATCATAGCAAGGGATTAAGTGTAACATTTAAACTGGTTTACAGACTTTCCCTTAAGGTATTGGCCAACTCACTTTTTGAAGTTTCAGTTATAGGCAAACTTTAGGAAGTTAGTTATCAGAATAGCCACTGAGCATGGAAGAGCGCTGGCTTCTGGATCATTGCGTCTTACGCTGATCCTCAACTAATAAAACTTTACCTTCTATTCTTCCTCACATGTTATCCCAACTGAATATATCTGATTTCGGTGGTCAGCAATCCTGTCTTACAAGGCAACAGGTTCAACATCTGCCCTATTAACAAAAGTAAGTAATCTAAACCTGTTTAAAGTCAATTCCTACTCAAAAACTAAGAAAACAGTAAGAAAAATTTTATCTTAGTTAATTTTTATTAAATAATTACAATTTATATAAATAAAGTAACATAACCCATGCGTTAAAACAGCTGTTCTACTACATAACTTATAACATAAAACCAGCTGTTCTATGAAATCATATGTTATAACTTACTTTAAGCCAAATGGGACGAAATACCTATAAGCCCTATTACATATGCTGCCAATTTTTAAATTGTTTTTCTCCTATATAAAATTAAATTTAATTAATTAAATTTAATTATTGAATAACGATTTGAAAAACTGTATTCACATCAAACTGAACATCTATAAAGATGTATTTGAACTTGAGTGAATGAATAAAAAGTATTTTGTAACGATTGAAAATTCGAAATATGTTCAGGGAGAATGTGAAATAATAATCAAAGGGATTGAATAATATTATTATAAGATTATTTAAAAACTCATATTAATAATATCAATGTATAACATCGGGAAATGACATTTTTACCTAGTATCATAAAATGTTTCCTAATTATGAATAGTATAGCTCACAAAATAAACACTCTGTGATGATAAAAAAAAAACTATTATAAATGTTGTTTATGTTTTCCAACCAGAAAGTTTTCCGTTTTATGGTCTTCTTCTACTGTAAATGTTTGATTCCGATTATCACCTGAAGGACCATATATTTACTGTAACCAATAAGATAGTCTGAATACCTCATCCTTCTGGTCTTAATTAATTTTCCTCTCCCTTCCTCTCTCTCTCTCTTCCTCCTTCTCTCTCCCCCCTCTCCCTCCCCCTCTCCCTCTCCCTCCCTCGCTCTCTCCCCTCCCTCTCCCTCCCTCCCTCTCCCCCTCCCTCTCCCTCCCTCTCTCTCTTCCTCTTTCTCTCTCTCCCCTCTCTCTACCCCTCCCTCTCTCTCCCTCTCTCTCTATCACTCTTCCTCCCTCTCTCTCTCTCTCTATCACTCTTCCTCCCTCTCTCACTCAATCTCTCTCTCTCTATGCCTCTCCCTCCCCCTCTCTCGCTCTCTCCCCTCCATTTCCCTCCCTCTTCCTCCCTCCTTCTCTCCCCTCCCCTCTCTCCCCTCCCCTCTCTCCCCTCCCCTCTCTCCACTCCCCCCTCTCCCCTTCCGTCTCTCCCTCCTTCTCTCCCCTCCCCCTCCTTCTCTCCCCTCCCCCTCTCTCCCCTCCCTCTCTCTCTCTCTCTCTCTCTCTCTCTCTCTCTCTCTCTCTCTCTCTTTTACCCAAACTAAGTATCACTTCTTCCTTGTTACCATGGTCTCTTCAAGGTATTCACAGTGCCAGTCCATAAGACCCAGAAAGAACATTTTCAATAAAGTGTCGATCGTGTCCAGGTTTCCATTTCGTATAAAACAAACCATTCGGGAAGTTTGATTGCAGAGGCAGGGTTTAACCAGAGGTAAATAGTCACTAAGAGAGGTTCCCGCTTTTCTTTCCTCATAGGTATTACATTTTTAAAACATGATTATTTATTGATTTAATCAAGCCCTTCGACTAGGATTGGCCTATATGTATTGCCTGTGCATTTTACTCATTACGATCTATTCGCTCTGTTAGCTTAACTTGTTTCAAGTTTCGTCCGTCACAGCACCCCAGTCAAACATGGCACTACTGTAAAGAACTACACGCGCTATGTTAAATAAAAGCTGAATATCCTCACGCTGTAACACACGTGTTTCATCAAACTATGACGAGATCCAGATGAGAGCAAACCCTATGACCTTACTCTCCCAAGTCCGTTTGCTTTAAGCTCAAGAGTAAGAATTGAAACTCTACAGGTAGCCGTTGATCAGATTCTGGCTCCTGCCATCGACCTTTCTCTGCTCAGCTTCCTAATGCAACCTACTTACTTTCCTCTATCCAATACTAGATCTTGGCATCTCTGCCATTCTCCGCCACGCATGCCAGTAGAGACAATGCTGACTTTGCTCTTCCACGTCTTGCAAAGCTATGCAGTTCTGAAGGTTAGGGTCGTCCATCTCGTGAAGGTTGCACTGAGGCGGCTAATCCTATTTTACATAAGTGGGCATGCAGGTAGTCATGGCCCATGCACATTCTGAACTTGGCAGCAGCTTCCAATCTTGGTAGGCTATGTGGTATCAGCACTGCGTGCGCCAAGCACTTCCCTCCAATACAACCTGCTTAATATGTTTATTTCGAAGATTTCCATTGTCGCGTTTTATTAATTTGCCAGTGTTCTAGATGACCCTCTACATCCAAAAGGGGTAACTATCATCCAGATGTCACAGGATAACCTACAAATACACTATAGCACAAATGTAGTAGTTAAGTTTAGAAGATTAGTTTGTTTTAAACAGCGTAAGATCTTTTCTAGGTTCTTTGTGTTATCTGGACACAACATGCATGTAATTATGCGCCTTAACCATTAAATAACCCCTGATGAACTTTGACCAGCGCTCAACTTTAGCACTAATGGCGTCATCAATAATCCAATTATAAAGCTTTGTCTAAGGTGCAAAATGTAACATCAGTCGAGACAAAAGGATATCCGACCGACGGCAAAGGAAATTAGCTATCTGCCTCACTCTAGTTACTCTTGCAACAATGAGCCCATTAAATATTTTCCAACTAATGCAAAGTAGCTTACACATATTAAAACCATATTTTGTAACACTCACGGGGTTATTTATACACATTACTTATTTGTGTGTTTGTAAGTACAAAATTGCGTGTTTTATTTAAAACTAGCTTCCCCCTCAACAGGGGCGGCTTCAGGATTTATTTTTTGAGTAGGGGAGCCAGACTACCGGGGGAGGGATAAAACCCATAAGTTGTTTAAAATTTAAATGGTTTTGCACATTAAATAGAGGGGATTTTTACTCTCAGGAAAAATATTATTTATAATAAGCTAAACGAATGAGTAATATTTAGAATTTTAATTTTGCTTTGTGCTTTCTAAATTTCACTGAAATAATATGATCATTTCTGTTTATTTTAGATATAATATTTTTGTTTTTAATTATTAAAATATACCCGATGGAGTCTCTTCTGCCCCTCAAGCGTTGCTGCGATATCGAAGGAAATAATGTCAAACTTGTTATAAAAAAATTGTTGATTAAAATTTATCCAAGCCATTTTTATTGGAAATAGATTGTAGCCTGTTCATTGCGAAAATGTTTCGAAGCGTCGCTAAACCACATTTAATTTATCCGAGTGCTTTTGGATAATTTCATCTAACAATATGAGTGTTATCCTTCCTCACGTTTTACAAAGAAACGGAATCCATGCATTCTAACCTTATACTAACGGTTTCTGGTACAATAGTACAATGTACTTACGGTTTCTGGTACAATAGTACAATGTAATTACGGTTTCTGGCACAATAGTACAATGTAATTACGGTTTCTGGCACAATAGTACAATGTAATTACGGTTTCTAGCAAAATAGTACAATGTACTTACGGTTTCTGGTACAATAGTACAATGTACTCAGTTTCTGGTACAGTGGTACAATGTACATAAGGTTTCTGTATATCTGTTTTTACAATTTGGTTAATGCGTTTAAGCGTTTCAAGAATAAAAGCTTTATATTATAGGATGATTGGAACAACGGTTTAAGCGGGCGGGACGGGTTAAAATGGTTTTCCTGTTATAATTGCCTTTGCCTGCGATGCTTTAGGCTGATGATTTATTTCAATGGCGTTTGTTCTCTTTGTCCTTCAGTCGTGTATTAAACTATAATTGTCAAATATAAATACGTCTGTTAACAAATTCGTTTTTATAGTCCAGCGCTCTGTCCATGTTCTAACTGGAACATCGTAATGCAATTTGTTATTAGATAATGGGAAATATGGTCAGTCAAGTTGGTTTTACTTGCATCTGGTTGTTTTGAAGGTATTTAAGACTTTGGGTTATTTTTAATGCACTGCAAAATAACACGTTGTATAAATAGCCACGCCCAATATATATGATATCGTTAGTCATCATATATTACTAAATGCATTTCGGTCAGTATTTATGGGATTTAAACGCACAAAAATAACCTAATTTCTTTCTCAAAACAAACCTATTTAGCCTAAATCGATATCTATATCTTTTAAATAATACGTCACACACAAAATATAATTAATTTTTATTATACTAATCAAACAACAATAACACTGTTATAAATATTTTAAATAACCTTGATGCACATTTCGGTAACACTGTTAGCATCATCAGAAGGTTACAAACACCAGAAGATGACGATAACAGTGTTATCGATAAGCACAATAAAGTTTTTTTAAATCTTTCTGGTATTATTTATTTATTATAATTATACTCCTGTATTTTTTCTATGCTAAAAATAATTAGTCAAATGTATTTTATACATAATGTATTTATTGACTTATAAAATAAAGACATATTTAGTTCAGCAGTATTTTAACCTAGTAATTTAAAGTAAAATAAACAACATTTTATAAAAGTAAATTCATACTTTAAACAAAAATTTTATTTCAGTTACTTTTTATTAAATAATTACAATTTATAAATATAAAACAACATAACCTATGAGATAAGTTGTTCTACCATGTAACCTATAACATAAAATTAAGTTGCTTTACACTTTATGAAACCATATGTTACCACTTATTCTAAGCCAAATGGGTTGAATTATTTATATTGCATACCTTACCCCTTTTATCAAAAGTGTTTCTTCCATATAAACTAACATTAATACATTATTAAACTTTTTATATGATTTAATATTTGACAGATACTGTATTAACATCATCTCTCAACCCTTACAAGTTTAAAAACTGTATTTGAATTGAGTGGATGAATAAAAAAGTATTTAATTAACGATTGAAAATTAGAACAAGATGTATATATATATATATATATATATATATATATAAATAGAAAGAGAGAGAGAGCGATAGAAGTAATTGAATAAATAGCCATTTAGGGACTGCTGGTGAATTTGAAATAGGCCTATCGAAAAAAGTGCGTGAAAGGACGGCTTATTAAAGGAGGTGAATATAGCATAATCAAAAACAATATTCAAATTTATCTCTAAGGAAAAAAATTAGCATATTCTTTATTTAAAAACCTACGTATTTATTCATTACCATTTTTGTTTAATATTGCCAGTTACTAATATTCCACGCTGTTTCTAACTGTATTATTGTGATGAATAATTAACCAATTATTGTCGATGGTAATGCCATAACATGGTCAAGCTATCCTACAAAACACTACATCTATTGTTGGTCTTTATCTAGTAGCGCTTTCCCTTGGGTTGTTGTTAGTTTACAATTGGAATTACTTTTGAATGAACATAAATCACTAGCGTTGATTTATCTTTTACAAAATTCACGTGAAGTCACCTGCCAAAATAATCAGTACTTCGTGTTTATTGTTTCTAAAAATAGTTGAACCTTTGTTCTATGAAAATAAGTTCGCGAATAAAAGTAAAAAGATAGTTTATGATGTTTACTCGCCTATAAATACTTACTGTAAATTTGAACACTCAGAATTCACTGACCAAGGGATGAAAACCCAGAAGTTTTACATGAAAATGTAATTAACCTTTAAGGTGTTTACTATTTACAAACAATGTACTTACAAACAAGGTGAACCACGGAAAAGTTCCCTATTTAGGAATATCACCTTGGAAGATTATTCCCTGAGCAGAACCTGGAACAATTGTGATTGTGTTTTTCTACAAAAGTCTGTAATGAGCAAAATTACACAAAACAGGCATAAACAAGAGATACGTTTTATTTCTGATCCATTTCTGAAGCATAAGTTAAAACAAGCCGTTACCAGGTTTGTACATTGTCTTTAGTCGCCCAAACGCTTATGAAAACCATTTGCTTCTAAATCCAAATGTTTTCTCAATGAAATACATTATCACTGAAAGTAAACCATTACAGTACATCATACCAACATTTGTCTATGCACGAATTAACGAATAACGATAAAATGTTGTGAAAGCATAAGTGCTTGCAAAAGTGCACATTTTTAATTGAACGTTTTCAGTAAAACTGGCGAGGTTTTCATTAGACATTGTATAACTTCTAATAAAGACTTGTCCTTCACAGCATTACGACATTTGTGCTTTGTATATTAATATTCGCCGCCATTGCTTCGTGTTGCTCTTCCTAACCCCCTATTCTAATCACCAAAACGTACCTCTGTGACGTAAAACTGCGTATTTCTCGTTTACTTTGCTTTACAGAACCAATTCCGGAAGAGAAATACAATTGTAAAATACTTTCAACTGTGACTGAATTCGGATAAACCTCTCGCAACAAAGGATTGATCAAATTTTGATTTATTCATTTAATCAGCTTTCGTTTTCAAATTACTTTTTATATTTTGTAACGAATTTGTTATTGAAAATTTACGAGGGGAAAATGCACAATAACATGGTAGCTTGGCGATGTAGTTACATAACCGTTATATAGGCCTATATTTACCTACGGAGTTAGCATAAGTGTATGGTCTAAGCTCGTGAGCCACTTTCTGAAGATGGCTGCTTATTAGCAAAATGTACGTAATAATTTTGTATCTGATTATTATTTCTAGCTAAAGATTTTTAATTGTATTAATATCATAAAATTTATTGTTTTTATATTAGCTTCTGTTTTAGTTGATTTTGATGACGAAACAAAGTTACCTTTTTCAATTTGCTTTTACTTTTCACTATATTGGTAATTTTAGTTGTATATTACACTTATAATTTTCAAACAAAAATATTATATTGGACAGAAATAATATTTGTAGAGAATGACAGTCAATTTCCGAAACGTGTACGATTTAGATGTGAAAAAACTGAAACTGTATCTATTGCTATGCGGGGTCGGTAGAGGACAGTCTCCAATGGAAAGCTGAGTTTGTAGTACAGCACCGCATTGAACAATAAAGAAAAGACTACTTTAAGCGTTGCTTGAGTTAGTCGCGGCTGTACCGCAAGACACACCACCGCCACAAGTACTCCTGGATACTGTGCAGCGACCATAGATACCCGTGACTTTACTGATCTTCCATCAATGTGAACTGCCTCAACACGTTCCGAATGAATAGGGATTTTTACGGCTTTATTGGATCTGATGTTGCAACACATCGCTTCTTAGTGCCTATAAGGACTTCTCCAGGACCTCGTATATTTATATCTCAAATCGATATTTATCAAACTAGCTTTACTTGTTTTAACTTTCTTAATTAAGTTTGAATCTCAGTCCATGTATATCTCTTGTGAACATATCTAACCTTTCACAACCCATCCTCTCTCCAGAAGTAAATCTATCTTGTTTTTCTTTTAGTTAAATCGTCTTATGAGGCTTTTGGGTTCATCTCGTCTCTACTCGCCAAACGTACTCATGCCCAACGCGCCCATGGCCAACCCACTCTTGCCTAACGCACCCCTGCCCATCACACCCATGACATACGCACTCATGCCCAACTCACCCATGGCCCGCGCTCCCATGCCCAACGCGCCCTTGGCCAACCCACTCTTGCCCAACGCACCCCTGCCCATCGCACCCATGCCCATCGTACCCACGCCACACGTATCACACTCATGCGTGCTAATGTACACTAATATACGTGCTAATATTGTGTTATAATAACACAATATTATTTCCCAAAATAATATTTTAAATATAAAGTAGATTGCGTTAATCTACTTTTACAATGTGGTTAATGCGTTTAAGGGTTTCAAGAATAAAAGCTTTATATTATAGGATGATTGGAACATCAGTTTAAGCGGGCGGGACGGGTTAAAATGGTTTTCGTGTTATCCAAATTAGAATTGCCTTTTGCCTGCGATGCTTTAGGCTGATGATTTATTTCATTGGCGTTTGTTCTCTGTGTCCTTCAGTCGTGTATTAAACTTTAATTGTCAAATAAAAATACGTCTGTTAACAAATTCGTTTTTATAGTCCAGCGCTCTGTCCATGTTCTAACTGGAACATCGTAATGCAATTTGTTATTAGATAATGGGAAATATGGTCAGTCAAGTTGGTTTTACTTACATCTGGTTGTTTTGAAGGTATTTAAGACTTGAGGTTATTTCTAATGCACTACAAAATAACACGATGTATAAATAAAATACAAGGAAATTAAAGAAAATAAAATGTAAAGAATCAGAACGTATTTGCATTTAAACTGTTTAGGTTGGGTGACATTTTATCCTAGTCCTTCTGTTGGAACCATCCTTAGAACTTCTTGAGGCACATTACCTCACTTTCGTCGGAACCTTACCTCTGCAAGAATCTTTATTAAATAGCGGAATGGATTCCTTTTTATGGTCAAGGTAGCGATGATGGTCCGTTGCAACATATCCTCCAAGGTATAATGGGAGGAAAGCGAGAACCAGGTCCGAGTCGTAGGTTCTTCGATGATGGACCAGACGAGCAACTGTACTCGTCACAGACGAAATGAGCAAACGCTATTAGAAAGATAGAACAAACTGGCGATTGACGTGGGAAGAAATATTTTTAAAAAATACAAAGTGGAGTTATACATTCATAAATGTTTTTAAAACCTAAGTTGTTACTAACTTTCGAGTTTTTAAAACACACAGCACAAAATATTTAATGTGTTAAATCTTTTTAAAGTGTAACGTAATGATTTCATGGAGACTTATATTTTATAGATCAGATATTATTGATCATAATAATTTATAATAATAGCAGTGATCTTTTAGTACAGGTAGAATGCTCCTTGTTAATGTTTTAGCTCAAACACCCACACCTGTTAAGGTGCAGAGAATCCTGTATTTTGATATATATATATATATATATATATATATATATATATATTAAATATGGTGATATGTTTTCTTGTAATATAGTAAATAAATTAAAAATATTTCAAAAACAAGAATACTTTTATTGAATATATTTATTCAAAGCTTTTCGCCGATAAAATAGTGTCAGCATCATCAGGAAAATAATATTAAATATGGTGATATGTTTTCGTGTAATATAGTTAATAAATTTAAAATATTTCATAAACCAGAGTACTTTTAATGAATATATTTATTCAAAGCTTTTCGCCGATAAAATAGTATCAGCATCTTCAGGAAAATAATTATTTTCCTGAAGATGCTGATACTATTTTATCGGCGAAAAGCTTTGAATAAATATATTCATTAAAAGTATTCTTGTTTTTGAAATATTTTTAATATATATATATATATATATATATATATATATATATATATATATATATATATATATATATATATATATATATTAAAAATACCTCTACTCGTTAGTTTGTACCTTAAGTGCAAGTATTGTACTCTTAAAGCTATTTCCAAAACATATCTGTTTCTAACTGCAACAATTACTTCGCCTTTCTAGAGATCAGAATTACCAATCTCCTACAACTTGGCAAAGTTCGCTAAGTAAATAAAACGTTCTTGAAATAAAATTATACAATCAAATTTGTTTACCGAAGTAAACGATTGAAAAAACATTTTTCGCTATAATTGTGTCTTCATCTAATTCGAAAATTATCTATCATGTTTCAACTCACAGAGAATTTATAGAAGATGGCGTCACTCAATGACATTGGCGAAGTAGTTTTAGCAACACTACTTTATTGCATTTATTTATTATTTAATTTTAAGGAATTTTGTCGGTTTCTTCTTCTTAGCCGGCTGTCAGAGTTATACGTGAAATCATTCCATTGTATTATGCTGAGGAAGTGTTGAAAAGTCAAGAAATGAGAAGGTCTAATCGAACGTATTATACGCTGATTGCTTACAATACACAAACTGAACACTGACAAAGAAGCACGCTGAAATTTACAACACATTTATCGTTAGAACATGTGACAATAAACTATCTTTACCTTTTAAGAATCCACCAGGACATTCCTTGAAAATGAAGCGACAGGGTATTATAGCCGGCAAAACAAGCATTTTAATTTTTGCTAAATGTACATCTATCAAGAACAGATGATAAGAATAAATTTATACTGGGCAGACAGGAAGTTGAAATATCTATAACTGAGATAAACATTTAAAAGTGTAATAGAAATGTGATAGAAATACATTTAACAAATATTTAAAAATAAACGATATAGAGGCTTATTACCCTGAAACGAACAGTTATGCAATTAAATATGTTGTATTAAAACAGCAATAAAAATTAATTAATTTTCTAAAGACATAAAATTCACATTTATATTGGTTTTGAAAAGACATGGAATAAAACACAATGTAATAAATTTGTATAGAGCTACAAAACATATACACATAATAAATGACGAAAGGAATTTATAAGTGTTGTAATGGAATGGTCTTATAAATATTGAAATGCCAACATAACAGGTAAGTTTTATATATTTTATAGAGTGCAGAACTAAAGTATATCTAGACTTTATAGGTTGAATATAATGTGAGGATAAACAATTACAAAGAAACTGCAGCGAGGTTCCCGTAGGGATCCCTAGTCGCGATTACCTTCTACACCGAGTCTAACCTATAAATTACAGTTCTGTCACTTGCAGCTTGCTTTTGTAAAACCCTTTAAAATTTCCCCACTACCCACCTCATCGGTCCTTCTTGCTGAATTCATTTAGCAAATGCTTTATAAATGGGTTAACAAGATTTATAACGACCTATGGCGTTTCCCATTTGTTTCTTTATTCTTTATTTTCACCGACTTCGGTCATTATTCTTGCTTTTAACACTTATTAAGGTTGGGTCGATTTATGCCGATAGAACTGTTTGCATTCTACGCAGCCGGAACATTCAACGGTGGGATGAACATGAATGTTTAATGTTGCTTTCTACACAGTAAGGTTTACAAAAATGCTCTATCAATACTGTTTCTAAATATTAGTAATAATTTATTGACTCTTTGTTTTTTAATGTTTCTTCTAAAGCTTTGTTGTTGTTACATTTATACCTTATATAATGTAATAGTAGAATGTCATTAGTAACGAAATCCAAGAACATAATTCCAAAATACAAAGTACCGTGATTTGTGTCGCATAGGTATTTGTGATTTACCAGAAAATCCACGAGAATCGACCAAGCATTTTGATAATTAGTAAGAACGTCCGTGATAAATTACCAACCACATAGGTTTTCCAGTGTGTACACAGAATACTAAAAATATGCATTTAAAAAGAAAAAAATGCATCAAGACAAATGTAATAGATTTGGACGGAAACTAAAGATTAGAATCGGTTATATTAGAGGCTAACAACAAGTTATATTTTTTCAATTGAATTTTTAAAGCCTTTTTATCTTATGATATTTTAATTTGAAGATTTAAAAACCTTTATATAGATTTTTATTCATTATCATAACCGTAAGCAAAAAAATATTAATTTATTTATGCCCTATTTGAATCCCTAGTTTGTCATTACGTGACAAACCTTTTAAATTACAGTTTTGGAAATGCAAAAATTTTGTAATTAATGTAAATATTCAATTTTTCAAAATGTTTTTAAACGTCTTTAGTTATAGAATTTGGGAAATTTCCAGTAAAATAAAATTGTATAAAACTACCTTATTATAAAAAGCGCATTTTCTTGTAGCTGTATTTATACATCAATCATACAATTTAAAAGTTTCAGAGCTATAAGTTATTATACTCCGTAAATTTCTCATTTACGTGAGAGAAACCCTCAAGGAAGAGATTAAAGTAGAGACGGAACCCCCTGTAGATGGTCAACGCCTTTGGCTCTTTAGTTATGGCCCCTGGCGTCGCGTTTCGCGTTTTTGAGAGCATGAAAATCTTAATTTAGGATTTAATTATTTATTGTACTTTAATTTTATGGAACAATATTGCTTGGGTATTTTTTTAAAAGTTCTACACAAGTCGAATATATTTTAAATACATTGACTCAAAAACGTGAACAAATTTAATATATAGGCTATATATTGCCTTTATATGGGACCAGTATGTGGAGATTACAATCAAATCCCCGATTGTATCCTACCAAAACATATCCCTGTTCAACAATATTTTAAGTTCAACAATTAGGATCACTGTAGTTGGCACTATTGTATTTTTATTTATTCTGTGTATGTCCATGGAAACGAGAGATACAGGTTTATAGAAGCTCTTGAAGGCGTCATCACGTCTTGGCCGAATCAATAAGTAAATAATCCCGGTGGACAGCCTCGTGTACGTGTCCGGCCCAGGTCCTCACGTTTACCCTTGTAACGTCTACCATTACCTTCTATTTACAATCAAACACTAGCTTCTTCTGCCAACATTGCTTCTAAATTGTCAAGGTTTGTTTTCCATTTATTTTAAATCAATATTCTTTATTAGAAAAAAAATCATTTAAAATTTATTTTATCTATCATTTACGATTGCCTAATTATTTATATAAACCAGCACGGTAGAAGGAATCCAAAACTAGCTGTTACACCTCGTCAGCACGGTGTGAGTGAGAGTGAACGCGTAGTTACACCTCGTCAGCACGTAGAGAGGAAGGCAGAACGCGTAGTTACACTTCGTCGGCACGTTGTCAGCGAGACAGAACGCGTAGTTACACCTCGTCAGGACGGTGTGAGTATGGCAGAACGCGTAGTTACACCACGTCAGCACGGCGTGGGGAAGGCAGAACGCGTAGTTACACCTCGTCAGCAAGTTGTGAGTTAGGCAGAACGCGTAGTTACACCTCGTAGCACGGTGTGAGACAGAACGCGTAGTTACACCTCGTCAGCACGGTGTGAGGAAGTAGAACGCGTAATTACACCTCGTCTGCAAGTTGTGAGTTAGGCAGAACGCGTAGTTACACCTCGTCAGCACGGTGTAAGACAGAACGCGTAGTTACACCTCGTCAGCACGGTGTGAGGAAGTAGAACGCGTAGTTACACCTCGTCGGCACGTTGTGAGTAAGGCAGAACGCGTAGTTACACCTCGTCAGGTAGGGAGGAAGACAGAAAGTGTAGTTACACCACGTCAGGTAGAAAGGAAGGCAGAACGCGTAGTTAAATCTCGTCAGGTAGAGAGGAAGGCAGAACTCGTAGTTACACCTCGTCAGCACGGTGTGAGGAAGTAGAACGCATAGTTGCACCTCGTCAGCACGGTACGAGGAAGGCAGAACGCGTAGTTACACCACGTCAGCACGGTTTGGGGAAGGCAGAACGCGTAGTTACACCTCGTCGGCACGTTGTGAGTAAGGCAGAACGCGTAGTTACACCTCGTCAGCACGGTGTGAGGAAGTAGATCGCATAGTTACACCTCGTCAGCACGGTACGAGGAAGGCAGAACGCGTAGTTACACCACGTCAGCACGGTGTGGGGAAGGCAGAACGCGTAGTTACACCTCGTCGGCACGTTGTGAGTAAGGCAGAACGCGTAGTTACAACTCGTCGGCACGTTGTGAGTAAGGCAGAACGCGTAGTTACAACTCGTCGGCACGTTGTGAGTAAGGCAGAACGCGTAGTTACAACTCGTCAGCACGGTGTGAGTAAGGCAGAACGCGTAGTTACAACTCGTCGGCACGTTGTGAGTAAGGCAGAACGCGTAGTTACAACTCGTCGGCACGTTGTGAGTAAGGCAGAACGCGTAGTTACAACTCGTCGGCACGTTGTGAGTAAGGCAGAACGCGTAGTTACAACTCGTCAGCACGGTGTGAGTAAGGCAGAACGCGTAGTTACAACTCGTCGGCACGTTGTGAGTAAGGCAGAACGCGTAGTTACAACTCGTCGGCACGGTGTGAGTAAGGCAGAACGCGTAGTTACAACTCGTCGGCACGTTGTGAGTAAGGCAGAACGCGTAGTTACAACTCGTCAGCACGGTGTGAGTAAGGCAGAACGCGTAGTTACAACTCGTCGGCACGGTGTGAGTAAGGCAGAACGCGTAGTTACAACTCGTCGGCACGTTGTGAGTAAGGCAGAACGCGTAGTTACAACTCGTCAGCACGGTGTGAGTAAGGCAGAACGCGTAGTTACAACTCGTCGGCACGGTGTGAGTAAGGCAGAACGCGTAGTTACAACTCGTCGGCACGTTGTGAGTAAGGCAGAACGCGTAGTTACAACTCGTCAGCACGGTGTGAGTAAGGCAGAACGCGTAGTTACAACTCGTCGGCACGGTGTTAGTAAGGCAGAACGCGTAGTTACAACTCGTCGGCACGTTGTGAGTAAGGCAGAACGCGTAGTTACAACTCGTCAGCACGGTGTGAGTAAGGCAGAACGCGTAGTTACAACTCGTCAGCACGGTGTGAGTAAGGCAGAACGCGTAGTTACAACTCGTCGGCACGGTGTGAGTAAGGCAGAACGCGTAGTTACAACTCGTCAGCACGGTGTGAGTAAGGCAGAACGCGTAGTTACAACTCGTCAGCACGGTGTGAGTAAGGCAGAACGCGTAGTTACACCACTTCAGCACGGTGTGGGGAAGTAGAACGCATAGTTGCACCTCGTCAGCACGGTACGAGGAAGGCAGAACGCGTAGTTACACCACTTCAGCACGGTGTGGGGAAGGCATAACGCGTAATTACACGTCGTCGGCACGTTGTGAGTAAGGCAGAACGCGTAGTTACAACTCGTCGGCACGGTGTGAGTAAGGCAGAACGCGTAGTTACAACTCGTCAGCACGGTGTGAGGAAGTAGAACGCATAGTTGCACCTCGTCAGCACGGTACGAGGAAGGCAGAACGCGTAGTTACACCACTTCAGCACGGTGTGGGGAAGGCATAACGCGTAATTACACGTCGTCGGCACGTTGTGAGTAAGGCAGAACGCGTAGTTACAACTCGTCGGCACGGTGTGAGTAAGGCAGAACGCGTAGTTACAACTCGTCAGCACGGTGTGAGTAAGGCAGAACGCGTAGTTACAACTCGTCAGCACGGTGTGAGTAAGGCAGAACGCGTAATTACACGTCGTCGGCACGTTGTGAGTAAGGCAGAACGCGTAGTTACAACTCGTCGGCACGGTGTGAGTAAGGCAGAACGCGTAGTTACAACTCGTCAGCACGGTGTGAGTAAGGCAGAACGCGTAGTTACAACTCGTCAGCACGGTGTGAGTAAGGCAGAACGCGTAGTTACAACTCGTCAGCACGGTGTGAGTAAGGCAGAACGCGTAGTTACAACTCGTCAGCACGGTGTGAGTAAGGCAGAACGCGTAGTTACAACTCGTCAGCACGGTGTGAGTAAGGCAGAACGCGTAGTTACAACTCGTCAGCACGGTGTGAGTAAGGCAGAACGCGTAGTTACAACTCGTCGGCACGGTGTGAGTAAGGCAGAACGCGTAGTTACAACTCGTCAGCACGGTGTGAGTAAGGCAGAACGCGTAGTTACAACTCGTCAGCACGGTGTGAGTAAGGCAGAACGCGTAGTTACAACTCGTCAGCACGGTGTGAGTAAGGCAGAACGCGTAGTTACAACTCGTCAGCACGGTGTGAGTAAGGCAGAACGCGTAGTTACAACTCGTCGGCACGGTGTGAGTAAGGCAGAACGCGTAGTTACAACTCGTCGGCACGGTGTGAGTAAGGCAGAACGCGTAGTTACAACTCGTCGGCACGGTGTGAGTAAGGCAGAACGCGTAGTTACAACTCGTCAGCACGGTGTGAGTAAGGCAGAACGCGTAGTTATACCTGGTCAGCACGGTGGGAGGAAGACAGCTTTCGTTACACCACGTCAGCACGGTGTGGGGAAGGCAGAACGCGTAGTTACACCACGTCAGCACGGTGTGGGGAAGGCAGAACGCGTAGTTACAACTCGTCAGCACGGTGTGAGTAAGGCAGAACGCGTAGTTACAACTCGTCAGCACGGTGTGAGTAAGGCAGAACGCGTAGTTACAACTCGTCAGCACGGTGTGAGTAAGGCAGAACGCGTAGTTACAACTCGTCAGCACGGTGTGAGTAAGGCAGAACGCGTAGTTACAACTCGTCGGCACGGTGTGAGTAAGGCAGAACGCGTAGTTACAACTCGTCGGCACGGTGTGAGTAAGGCAGAACGCGTAGTTACAACTCGTCGGCACGGTGTGAGTAAGGCAGAACGCGTAGTTACAACTCGTCAGCACGGTGTGAGTAAGGCAGAACGCGTAGTTATACCTGGTCAGCACGGTGGGAGGAAGACAGCTTTCGTTACACCACGTCAGCACGGTGTGAGTAAGGCAGAACGCGTAGTTACAACTCGTCGGCACGGTGTGAG
The DNA here is from genome assembly GCA_036971475.1 of Prosapia bicincta. Lineage (NCBI taxonomy): Eukaryota > Metazoa > Arthropoda > Insecta > Hemiptera > Cercopidae > Prosapia > Prosapia bicincta. The sequence goes on along the minus strand of JBAIZL010000011.1, from coordinate 12,620,152 downwards.
TAAGGCAGAACGCGTAGTTACAACTCGTCGGCACGGTGTGAGTAAGGCAGAACGCGTAGTTACAACTCGTCGGCACGGTGTGAGTAAGGCAGAACGCGTAGTTACAACTCGTCGGCACGGTGTGAGTAAGGCAGAACGCGTAGTTACAACTCGTCGGCACGGTGTGAGTAAGGCAGAACGCGTAGTTACAACTCGTCAGCACGGTGTGAGTAAGGCAGAACGCGTAGTTATACCTGGTCAGCACGGTGGGAGGAAGACAGCTTTCGTTACACCACGTCAGCACGGTGTGGGGAAGGCAGAACGCGTAGTTACACCACGTCAGCACGGTGTGGGGAAGGCAGAACGCGTAGTTACAACTCGTCAGCACGGTGTGAGTAAGGCAGAACGCGTAGTTACAACTCGTCAGCACGGTGTGAGTAAGGCAGAACGCGTAGTTACAACTCGTCAGCACGGTGTGAGTAAGGCAGAACGCGTAGTTACAACTCGTCAGCACGGTGTGAGTAAGGCAGAACGCGTAGTTACAACTCGTCGGCACGGTGTGAGTAAGGCAGAACGCGTAGTTACAACTCGTCGGCACGGTGTGAGTAAGGCAGAACGCGTAGTTACAACTCGTCGGCACGGTGTGAGTAAGGCAGAACGCGTAGTTACAACTCGTCAGCACGGTGTGAGTAAGGCAGAACGCGTAGTTATACCTGGTCAGCACGGTGGGAGGAAGACAGCTTTCGTTACACCACGTCAGCACGGTGTGGGGAAGGCAGAACGCGTAGTTACACCACGTCAGCACGGTGTGGGGAAGGCAGAACGCGTAGTTACAACTCGTCGGCACGTTGTGAGTAAGGCAGAACGCGTAGTTACACCTGGTCGGCACGTTGTGAGTAAGGCAGAACGCGTAGTTACACCACGTCAGCACGGTGTGGGGAAGGCAGAACGCGTAGTTACACCACGTCAGCACGGTGTGGGGAAGGCAGAACGCGTAGTTACACCACGTCGGCACGTTGTGAGGAAGGCAGAACGCGTAGTTACACCACGTCAGCACGGTGTGGGGAAGGCAGAACGCGTAGTTACAACTCGTCGGCACGTTGTGAGTAAGGCAGAACGCGTAGTTACACCTGGTCGGCACGTTGTGAGTAAGGCAGAACGCGTAGTTACACCACGTCAGCACGGTGTGGGGAAGGCAGAACGCGTAGTTACAACTCGTCGGCACGTTGTGAGTAAGGCAGAACGCGTAGTTATACCTGGTCAGCACGGTGGGAGGAAGACAGCTTTCGTTACACCACGTCAGCACGGTGTGGGGAAGGCAGAACGCGTAGTTACAACTCGTCAGCACGGTGTGAGTAAGGCAGAACGCGTAGTTACAACTCGTCAGCACGGTGTGAGTAAGGCAGAACGCGTAGTTACACCACGTCAGCACGGTGTGGGGAAGGCAGAACGCGTAGTTACAACTCGTCGGCACGTTGTGAGTAAGGCAGAACGCGTAGTTACAACTCGTCGGCACGGTGTGAGTAAGGCAGAACGCGTAGTTATACCTGGTCAGCACGGTGGGAGGAAGACAGCTTTCGTTACACCACGTCAGCACGGTGTGAGTAAGGCAGAACGCGTAGTTATACCTGGTCAGCACGGTGGGAGGAAGACAGCTTTCGTTACACCACGTCAGCACGTTGTGAGGAAGGCAGAACGCGTAGTTACACCACGTCAGCACGGTGTGGGGAAGGCAGAACGCGTAGTTACAACTCGTCGGCACGTTGTGAGTAAGGCAGAACGCGTAGTTACACCTGGTCGGCACGTTGTGAGTAAGGCAGAACGCGTAGTTACACCACGTCAGCACGGTGTGGGGAAGGCAGAACGCGTAGTTACAACTCGTCGGCACGTTGTGAGTAAGGCAGAACGCGTAGTTATACCTGGTCAGCACGGTGGGAGGAAGACAGCTTTCGTTACACCACGTCAGCACGGTGTGGGGAAGGCAGAACGCGTAGTTACAACTCGTCAGCACGGTGTGAGTAAGGCAGAACGCGTAGTTACAACTCGTCAGCACGGTGTGAGTAAGGCAGAACGCGTAGTTACACCACGTCAGCACGGTGTGGGGAAGGCAGAACGCGTAGTTACAACTCGTCGGCACGTTGTGAGTAAGGCAGAACGCGTAGTTACAACTCGTCGGCACGTTGTGAGTAAGGCAGAACGCGTAGTTACAACTCGTCGGCACGGTGTGAGTAAGGCAGAACGCGTAGTTATACCTGGTCAGCACGGTGGGAGGAAGACAGCTTTCGTTACACCTAGTCAGCATACCCCAACACTGGTTTCAGTATATGCCAACACTAAGTCCATCATATGCCAAGACAAGTTTTACCTCTCTACCATCTAATCTAAAATATTTACTTACGTCTCCTAACTTGTATTCACTTACCGTGGTTAGTAAAGCATTTGTCCTGTAAATTATGGATTCTCAATAATCTTACTTTTAAAATATCCCCAACGAAATTACTAAATTTGCGCTAGAATGGCAGCAGCATATGCTAAGGCCAGTGCCTACTGCCAGATGTTGCCTAAGCAAAGCGCCCAAGCATTCTATGTAATGTTTATACAATGAAGGCATAAAGAAATGTGAGTACTTCCTTTAAGGGAATATATATCAGGTTCAGTAACTTTTAAAATGCTCTTGTGGAATCTGTTAACATCCATTTCTTGGCCGGAATCAAAAACAAACGCGCTAAACGTAAAAGTGATCCCCCTTATTGGCGCCCCGCCCCATCACGCAAACACACAGAGTTTCGGCTGCGTTGCGTTTTCAAGGGCTGCCGTTGTTAATTAATTAAGTTAAAAATTAAAAAGCTTTTCCCCCGCGCACTTCGCCACAACACAATTACACGTCACCAGATGTAGCCTTCCTCCTATTTGATGTGGTCACGGCTAAACTTTATGGTCGCAACAATATTAAACAGACTAGCAATGATATAGGTGTGTATCAATGGAAAGCGATGGAAAAAAAGATAAGAAACAGAAAACAACTTTCAGAGAGATTTGTGTTAAAAAAAAATGTTATTAAAAACGCCCAATTACTAAATCTCTTTTTGCAAAATATCACATTATGTTTGCATAATTGAATGCATTGATGCGTTATTAGTTTTAATAATCTATAATTAACAAATTTAGACCCAACACCTGAAGATGGTAACGTGCTTATCGAACCACTACTAATGCTGTTTCAATAAACTACTTTTGTTTAATATCTAACACAATCCCGGCTTAAACCTTTACTTACGAAATACACTGAGCTCAGTTGAACAGGAAGCCATTAAATACAAAGGCAATAGAGATTACAGTAGCGTAAGTTATTGTAAACCTCTGCTATAAATATTTACACAACCTTTATGTACGTTTCGCTAACACAATTAGCATCATCAGAAACTTACAAAAAGTTAATTAAAATGACTTTCTTAAAATTATTGTTAATGATTTACCTCCTTTTTTCATTCTTTATTTGTATCCGTGATTCTTACACTTTGAATTTTACTTGTCATGAGTTTTTAGAGTGTTTCATACTTTGGAGTAATTGTCTAAATGCTAGGAAGTGAAAGGTTTATATTGTATATCAGTTATTTCATTGAGCCTATTTAAGTTGTAATGCTGTATATTTACAGTGTAATAACAATAGTTTACTAAAGGCACCACGACCTGAGTACACACAGGGCAACTTCTTTACCCTTAATCTAAGAAGGCATTATGTAAATGTCAACCCTTTTGTCGCAGTTTCTTACATTTTTCTAAACATATTCATGCAATCTGGCTTTATCCTTCTCGGCGATATTCACTTGATGCTTCCGTGAGTTGCGGTCTTCACATCTCGTCTGCATAAATGTTTTCCATAAATATCAGTTGCAATTAAATCCCGTGGTGGGGGTATACACACTTAGGAGCTTGTTTTATTTAACTCTATTTTCATTTTAATTTTTAATTTAATATAGGTAAAGTGAATTGTGAAAGCTTTGCTATATTTTTTGTTAATTGCTCTTTACTCAGAACTGTGATCTTGGACATTGGTTCTTACATTATGGTACAGATATAATGGCGTCGTAATTCTTACACAACCTGATGAGTTCAGTTGGTTTTTCCAGCTTTTCTGCAATCTTCACTAAATATATTAATTTTCTGACCCTTAATGAAATTTCCAAGCTTCTATATAATATTTGAAAGTGCGTGGAAATACAAAACAAAAGAGATCAAACACGAGAGTTCCAAATTAATATTGATTCCAAACACGTTTTTGTTGAGACAGTCTTTACATCTGCACTATTGTAGTAATAATATCTTAATGGTATTTTAATGTTATACTTATGCATTTTTATCGACACTTATTTAATATCGTTTTACTAATACAACCTATTGTTACTGCACATAGACTAGGTATGTCTATATCGTTTATTCTATTTCAATTCCTTCTATTAGTTAAACTCTCCTTATATCCCTATGTGTATATATATATATATATAGTTCTAATTTTCAACCTTTAATAACATGCTTTTTATTCATCTACTCAAGTTCAAACATAATTTTTTAGTTGTATGGGATGACTTGTTAATTCATTTTTTGTCACCAAATAATTTTTTTATTAAATGTAATAAATAATATCATTTATATATAAAAGGGGCAAGGTATGCAATATTATAGTTAATTGTATTTCATAACAATTAACTTGAAATAAGTCGTAATACATGATTTCTTAAAAGAGGTGATTTTGTATTATAAGTTATTTTTTTTTAATAAATACTGATTTTCTAGCAGCAAATACTTCAAATGCTAAAATTTTGCTACTTTAAATAGAAATGTTTGAAACATCTGCGTATTTATAGAAATGCAATATTTATATACTGCAGTATATATATATATATATATATATATATATATATATATATATATATATATATATAATTTAAAAATCTAATATTTTATTTATCTGAACATTATCCACTATAACAAATATTTTATCAAAAACATGAATATCTTTATATATATATATATATATATATATATATATATATATATATATATTAAATATATTAAATATGGTGATATGTTTTCTTGTAATATAGTTAATAAATTAAAAATATTTCAAAAACAAGAATACTTTGAATGAATATATTTATTCTAAGTATATTAAATATTCTAAGAATAAATATATTCATTAAAAGTATTCTTGTTTTTGAAATATTTTTAATTTATTAAATATATATATACATATATATATATATATATATATATATATATATATATATATATATATATATATTGTGAAATGAAGTTTTATAATTGTTCTACCCTAATTGCAAAACCATTGAACGATTCAAATGATAGGTTTTTTGTGTATCTGTTAAAGGATGCGATGTTTTTGTTCGTCATTGTTACGTCACAATCCAATCAGTACTAATCGATTCATAGACTGCATCCCTCAGCATAATCGCTATAGTCGTGGAGTTATTAAAAAATGCAACGCTTAAACATGGCGCATTTAGTAACGGGTGTATGACCTATTTATTGGCTCAACGTTTATTCAAGTTTAATGTTCTAGGCAGAAAAATAAATTTAATTTCTGTTAATTCCATTTATTTCATGGAAATGTTTTAAGTTTTTATTTTTCATATGTCTCTATACCATTCTCCTTTTTCCTTCTCCCCATCTTGTTCTCTCTCCCCCATATACACAAATATTCTCTCTATCCGCCTCTTCAATCTCTCCACTTTTATTTTTTTCGCATCTCCCTGTCTCTTTTTCTTTTTACCAACATATAATTTCTTTCATAAATTATACAATTCTTTTCGCTCCAATTTTTATATTTTCCTTCCTCTCCACCCATCTCTTCTTTTTCTCCGTTCACTATTTCTGTTTTTTGAACTCTTCCTTTTCCTTTCTTTCTCTTTCTGGTTTAGGATTCGTATGTGTGTGTGTGTTTTACAGAGAGAGAGAAAGGGGGGGAAGAGAAGATGATTTACAAAGGTTTATTTTCAAAAAAAAACCTTAATAAAAGATAAGCAACTATTTAAAATGTTTTTTTAACGAGGCCTAGTATACTCTTTTTCTTTAAAAGGCAGCATTGGACCAAATATTGTTTCAATCTGTATTTGCTGGGTCCTAATGATATACAAAATCTGCCTCGATACCTACATACTCGGGGCTTGGTAGAAAAAAAAGAAACTTCTAGGGATTCCATACATAGCAAGATCTTTTCAATAATTTATACAACAGACTATTCAAACAACACAAGACGTACAGGATGTTGCTGTACTGTAGAAGATGTACCAATGTCTTGATACGTAGCGCCATCTACTTATGCCATATGAGGGGATTAGCCTTGACACAGCCGTCCGTAGTGACTGAGTCTGGGAACGTGTGTAGACATAAGTGATTAGGCCAGATAAACGCAAGGTATGACAGGTGCTTATGCTGGGACAGTCATCCTTGATAGATTGCCATGGGTCTTGCTGTGTTTGACCGCGACACGTGACTTGGTGTCGCAGTCTTTGATTGTGGTGAGGCTCTTACGGCTTGACACTTCACTATATATCTTTAGTACACTGGAGCTCTACTCTTTCAGAAACATATGACAATGTTATGAGTAAAATCGTGGTAATAACGCCCTGTTATTCGATATGTAGGACAATAAGCCTAATAGATGCAATGCGACATGTTTTGTAGACTTGGTTACAAGATTCAGCATCAGTCTGTTGCTATTCCAAAGCTAGGTTCCCGAACCACGTGACCAGTAGCTATATTATCTATTAGGTATAAGTTTAGATCCATTAGATATTATACTTCAGGTCTTACACAACGCTTCCCACCCTGGTTGGGCGTTGATCTACTCCAGGAAAGCGATCCTACCCACGCTATAAGTTTTCTTTATTCCAAAATCTCGGAGCCTTACCATGTCCTCACCCTAGTACCTCCTTATTCTCCTTCTTGCAAGGAAGTGCAATGGGCATAACCTCTTCATCACCCGGTAGAAGGTAGGTGGACTTCAGGTGCGTGATGCTATGACCTCCCTAATACCTTCTGCCAGGAGGCTTTATGTCGCTACCTAAACCTAACTATATACACAATATTCTCCTCCCCTTTGTAGCGGTGACATTAAAACTTCTGAGATCTATGGCAAACCTAGTCAACATCAGGGTTTCCTTTATTCTAACATCTCGGAACCTTCCATGCCATCGCCCTAGGACTTAGATGTTCTCCTTCTTGCAAGGAAGTGCAATGGGCGTAACCTCTTCATCACCCGGTAGAGAGTAGGTGTACTTCAGGTGCGTGATGCTATGACCTCCCTAATACCTTCTGCCAGGAGGCTTTATGTCACTACCTAAACCTAACTATATACACAATATTTTCCTCCCCTTCGTAGCGGTAACATTAAAACTTCAGAGATCTATGGCAAACCTAGTCAACATCAGGGTTTCCTTTATTCTAACATCTCGGAACCTTCCATGCCATCGCCCTAGGACTTAGATGTTCTCCTTCTTGCAAGGAAGTGCAATGGGCATAACCTCTTCATCACCCGGTAGAAGGTAGGTGGACTTCAGGTGCGTGATGCTATGACCTCCCTAATACCTTCTGCCAGGAGGCTTTATGTCGCTACCTAAACCTAACTATATACACAATATTCTCCTCCCCTTTGTAGCGGTGACATTAAAACTTCTGAGATCTATGGCAAACCTAGTCAACATCAGGGTTTCCTTTATTCTAACATCTCGGAACCTTCCATGCCATCGCCCTAGGACTTAGATGTTCTCCTTCTTGCAAGGAAGTGCAATGGGCGTAACCTCTTCATCACCCGGTAGAGAGTAGGTGTACTTCAGGTGCGTGATGCTATGACCTCCCTAATACCTTCTGCCAGGAGGCTTTATGTCGCTACCTAAACCTAACTATATACACAATATTTTCCTCCCCTTCGTAGCGGTAACATTAAAACTTCAGAGATCTATGGCAAACCTAGTCAACATCAGGGTTTCCTTTATTCTAACATCTCGGAACCTTCCATGCCCTCGCCCAAGGACTTAGATATTCTCCTTCTTGCAAGGAAGTGCAATGGGCATAACCTCTTCATCACTTGGTAGAAGGTAGGTGGACTTCAAGTGCGTGATGCTATGACCTCCCTAATACCTTCTGCCAGGAGGCTTTATGTCGCTACCTAAACCTAACTATATACACAATATTTTCCTCCCCTTCGTAGCGGTAACATTAAAACTTCTGAGATCTATGGCAAACCTAGTCAACATCAGGGTTTCCTTTATTCTAACATCTCGGAACCTTCCATGCCCTCGCCCTAGGACTTAGATATTCTCCTTCTTGCAAGGAAGTGCAATGGGCGTAACCTCTTCATCACCCGGTAGAAGGTAGGTGGACTTCAAGTGCGTGATGCTATGACCTCCCTAATACCTTCTGCCAGGAAGAAACCTAGGTGGTTTCCTTTATGTTCATTGGAATTATATTGTAAATGATTGATTATAAAGTGTACAAAACGTACAATAAACCACTAAACTAATTATATTTATTCTGGCTACGTTACCATGGAAACATTTTATTTTGTTTCATTACAAATGCCATTACGTCTGTAGAAAACAAACCGACAGCCCCCATAGTTGATCGTCCGTGCGGCATAAAAGCCAAAACAATCAAAAGAACGATACTGGGATGACATTGCCACCCCCTCTCTCGTGACCGAAAACGTCGCGTGTCCCGTTCTAGAAGATTGTTTAATCAATTGCGAATTTGACCCAATAACAACAATAAGCAATATAAGTAATAGTATGATACTATAAGCTGAGTTTCAGAAGCAACCCTTGTATCTGCAAATAGTGATCTTCTAGAGTCCATTTCAACAACTTGGGGGGGGGGGGTAAGGGTTTTTTATTTAATCATTTGAAAGTTGTTATGTGTGTGCATTTCTGTATGATGTGGATAAAGCGCAAGTAGGTTACAAGGCTTAGACGAGAATGTGCCTGTTTATTATATAGTAAGATACCATATGATAATGTTGTTTAGAAGATAAATAAGGTTTCTAAATCTCTGTTTTCCAACTTATGTCCCCGGTGGTGGTCCGCTGGAGAGTCCGTTAAGTAGTTAAATATCTATAAACATTTACCGTGATTACATAAAAGTTAGAATCTTCATTGAAGCTATTGCATAGATACATTAGCCTTGATAAATATAAGATATATCTTCAACATAACTACTATTATATTATACAGCAACACAATATAATAACGAACTCAGCATATAAAAACGAGTTTTAAATATTATAACTTTTGGACACTTCCCAAGAAATCCTAAGCACTAGAATTCTTCATCTTGTCGGAACAATTTGTATTTGTCCCTCTGAAAAATTAGGCAAATTTCCATTGTTACTAAGTAAATTCTGTATTTATTACTTCCTTAAAAGATAATTTAAAACTGAAATATTGAATATATGTTTAATGTACACATTGTGAAAATGACAATTTATATACTTGTAATATTCTTATTTATGATGTTTTCTGGATTACTGACAATAGTAACGGTTTGTTTGGAACAAAAATTACTAATTTACCTTTGACTCTCTCTCTCTCTCTCTCTCTCTCTCTCTCTCTCTCTATATATATATATATATATATATATATATATATATATATATATATATATATGTGTGTGTGTGTGTGTGTGTGTGTGTGTGTGTGTGTGTGTGTGTGTGTGTGTATGTATGTATGTATGTAAGGGGTGGTCTGTGGGAATTTAAATAGTCGATCCGTAGGCTAAGCTTCGTCAATGATACGATGGTTTCGAAACATCTCAGCAAGTAAGTTATACTTTTTACTCAGTTCTTTAAATAAATACCAAAGATTTTATCAGTGAAATATAGATGATTACAACAACTAGAGCAGTCGAAACGCAACACGCCAAAACCAACGGCAAACTAGCGCTGTGTGCACACATTTACACGTGACGCGTATTCCGAAGAGATACTATAACATTCCGCTGTGACGTTATTACCTACAATTTATGGATTTACGGTGAGTTCATAACTGTCAGTGAATACACAATAACGATCGGATTCAGAGCGAAACAAGTAACTAAATCGTGACGTGCACAACAAACTATATCCATAGTTTCACAATAGACAAATTGGTGTACTGTTTAGTTTTGTTTTATTTCCCACGTACTCTATTTACGAAAGTTTATGTCCTGTTACTGTGGGACGTAGTAAAGTTTTATGCAAATAGTATCTTGCTTGCTACTAGAGTGCGGGGTACGCACGTCGCTTACCCTTGAAAGTTGGTCTACTTTACGTCACTATACAGCATGATTCCATAATTGCCCCTATTTCCACTCAAGAGACCATTATATAGCCCTGTCCTTCGGTAGGGGTGGTTATCTATCCTTATAAATAGAATGGTCACTTCAGGTATGCAACTGTACACGTGACACTGCAACCATCCCTTTTAACAAGGGTGTTGTAACCCTATCTATGAACATCCTAACAATATACATTTATAAGTCTTCCTTTCTGTGTAGACTATAACAGTCACTTTGTTAAATTACTTAGAAACTATCAAAACATTCTTAAATTCCGAACTGCGATATTGCTATATTTTAAAAAAATTTTATTAACTTATATTAATTATTAAATTTTATAATTTTTTTTTATAATTGAAAAAAAATAATTTTAAACACTCAAGATTTAGCAGTCGTTTATTCGTGCATTTATTAACAAGTGTTGTTAATTAGAGCGTACATAGTGAGTACGAATGGTAAATACTCAAACATGTTCATTCAAAATCTCACCAAATACTTGTCTATTCATCCAGACTAGTTTCGGCGTCCATATTTCCTTCATCCGTGAGTGTAAGCCTATGAACAAAGTAATGTTTTAGTGACATTTTTACTATCCACATTTAGTAACAGAGTTCTTTAATTGTTGTTAATAAATTTATTATTATTTTTATTTTTAAAAACATATCATAGGTTATGTTCAGTTTTCTTAAATCAAGTTTTAATTGTGTATCATCACTAAAGAGGATGACATAACGTCATTATTAAAGTTTGTATAATTGTGAGTCGTAGCCTATTTATTCTTTTGTTTATAAATTAATTATTGTAAAAGTGTTTTAGGAATAAAGTTTTTTTTTCAAATTTCAAGTAATAAACACTCATATTTGCACAAACTCATTGTGCTACAGTGCTAACCTGCTGCTTTCAAATGGAGAAATCGCCAAACGACCAATTAAACTATCATTTTTAATAAGTGACTATTTATCGCAAACTTTGCCCCACTAAAGCTGGATATAAATGCGGAACCCAATCGCAACCAATCCAACTACTTTTGAACCCCAATAAACCAGTCTCCGTGCGCTGACCAATAGCACTATCAATGCTAGCTATATGATCATGGTTAATGTTTATAGCCGCTGATGAAGTTTTTATTGGCTATTTAGCTAAATGAAACATTGATCAGGTGGCCATCATTACATGTGTGCTTACACAACCGAAGTGGTGACGGAGAATCCAATCAGTGGAATGGGCTGAAGCAAATTATACCACATTTCCTAACTGTCCGTAATACAGATTTCGTTACTCGTAAAACCGAGTTGTGTGCGTTATTTCAATGCAATTACCTTGTTACTGTGTTTGCAGTAACCTCATACAAGCCAGGGAAACGTCAAAACAATATTGATCGATAAACAGTTTCGGACCTTTGATGCAGCAACTTATTATGGACATCGGACCATCGGAGTCACATGACCCTGGACGTCCGCAGCAAGAAGTAAGAAGTATCGTTGTCATTCTTAGTGTACTGTATAAGTTAGTTTTACTTTTATGAAATAGCATGTAAACCCTTATTCCAAACTAAACTTGCACTTAACACCTCCTTTTGTCATTACAAATCGTCTACTTACTAGATTTTTGTAAATTTATTTACTCCGTTATTGGTCGTTTATAGCTTTTCTCTTTTATATTTCTAAAATTTATTTTATAAATATATTCTGTCGCGATCTAAACTCTCGTCAACATTACTCTTCCAAGTTTACTTTCCTCTGCGTTCGTAAAATGTCCAAATGTTTCAGTAGTGAACGTACGTAGTAAAATTAAAAAATTGTTTTTTTACGTTATAGTGTGATACATTAGGGTACATTTTTTTCCTGCGTTTCCTAACATTTGAGTATACATTTACATATACATTTGAGTACATTCTACACTGCCTATCCTAACATCAAAACATTACGCTTCGTTGTCGCGTTTCGGATTGACTCCATTGTCAGTACTTTGAAGTAGTGAGTACAGACTAAGGATTTGACAATGGAGTTATTCAGAAACGCGTCAAAGAGGGATAATGTTAGGTAAGGCAGAAGAATTTACCCAAGTGTATTGCAATATTCCTGGCAGAAAAAAATTAGTGTAGTCTATTAGATATTTTAATTGCAATAATGATTTAGCGAATAGCATTATAGGTTTATTTTGTTATTTACCCCACAAGTGTGAGAAATACCTTCTTGCTAACCTCCCGATTCCATCCGGACCTTGTATTTTGCTTTGTTCTACAACAGATGTTTTTGTTTCAGGTAAACTGTCTCATTGTGCTGTTGGAGAGCATATCCTTAGCGTATGGTCAAGGTATATAACTCATACTTTCATGTAGTAATCGTAGACAGTTGTAGTCATTGCATATATAGTGGCACATAATGTCTGCCTACGTAACAATAGCTTTACAATTGTAGATGGGATTGACACAGTCGCAAAGTAATTTCTAAAGTTTTGCTTTTTTAAATATATTTATAGAGGTAATTAAATAGTTACATAATCACTGGTTAAGAAATAAATTAACATATGCGCCGAAATAAACAGTACTAAAACTGAATCAGCTGTAGTTGCCTTCTCGATCAGCTGTGCTGTCGTTTAAATGTTGCCTCGTATTAGTGTTGGATATTTCATTTTGGTTTAGTTTCTGAGACATGGTGCTAACGTCTGCAGAGAAAACGATGAAAATAGAATAAAATTTATTACAATAAAATTTTACAACTGTTTCAGTACTGTTTATTTTAGCATTTACGATGATATAAATCTTGCCTTTTTTTGCGAAAAACCAATAAAGTTATCATGGACGATAATAATACTTATAAATTAAAGTAAACTGATAATTATATCCTTACACTAGACACTACTACTGCTACATACAGGGGGAAATGCAACCCAGATCTATCAATTTTATGTAAGGTGATAACTAACACCAAAATTAACTTGTGCTGACCCTCTAAAAATTAAAATGTTGATAAAAGCAAAAATCTCTCACGTCACAACATACCAACGCCCATACACACACACACACACGCACACACACGCGCGCGCGCACACACGCACACACACACACGCACGCACACACACGCACGCACACACACACACACACACACAAACACGCACACACACGCGCGCGCGCGCACACACACACACACACCTGATATTTTTCATAAAACTCTTTCATTATTACATTACATAATAAGCACAGAGTTGTACATTTTAGCCGGAGTTAAGAGAGACTAGGTTATAAAAGAACCAAATCCGTTTTCAAAATATTTAAATGAGGAACGTATTTTTAATTCAGGCCGTCATCACCAAGTGATGTTACCTTTTCCTGAAGTCTTTGTGCCCCCCCCCATTCAACATGGATACCTATTATTAATGAATAATTACTAACGTATATATTTCAAACAAACCGTATTTTAAACAGCTCGCTGCGTTGAGAACGTAACGGCAGCACGGTCGCCAAAACTACGGTTCTTCTCATCCTAATCACTCATTGTGCGGTAACTAAATGAATTAAACCAAAGAACAAAGTCTAAGAATTATTCGATTGCAAACTTTTCGCCGCCGAGTCTTTCCGAAGTTTTAATAAAATCTTGCTCACTTTTTGTTTAATAAAACTTTACAAATGGAGCATTGAAATGCATTCATTAAAACTCCCGCTTCATGGACCGACCTAATTTAATTACTTTGGTTTTATTAGTTATGACTTTATCATTCAGGTTTTAAGTCTTTACATTAGACGTGCTTTATCCTTCGGTATTAGGAACTACTTGGTCCAATATATTGTCTGGTTCCTGCGAAATCACAAGCCGATTTGTCGTTCTTAGCTGTTTTTTGTTCATCATTTCCTATTTACATATATACACTACTAAGGCAACCTTTGGCTGACAAGGGGAACAACGCGGCTGTATTAATCCATAGGGCTGTGTTTGAGCTCTATACCTCGTCGCAACATCAATCTTCGTCCAAAACCATATCGTCGAAGTGAAGAACAAACATTGTTGCGGAAAAACAACAAACTTGCCCGAACTAACAACCATAGATTGCACTAAGGGTTCTGGATGGAGGGTGAACCGCTCAAATATTGTACAACTTTACAAACAAAACTATTATAATTACAGTACAAACCTAAAGCACACGTACATGATGTCATTATATCAAAATGTAAGTTTTGATTTAGAAAATAATGTAACAAACTCACAAAGATTAACGCTTTATTCTCATAAGCGATCCAATGACTTACGCTATTAGTTTAGTGTGACGTATGTAATAGTAATACGAGTGGGAACAAAATGTTTATATTTGCTAGTTTATCTACAGTTATTTACTCATCACCCTAATCAACAAGTCTCCCAAATATGACTTATAAGCTTTGAAAAACATTGCTATTAGAAAATATATTTACACATTTCTTTTAAACAATATACATTCGATATAAATACTAGCTTAAGCCCCGAAAACACAAAATAATCAAAAATATCTGATATTGTAGTTAAATAAGGTTAAACCCTTATGTACATTTTCATGACCATGCCATCGTCATCATCATGGTCTTATTACAAACTACTGGTCAGTCTAGTTTTTAAATTATTGTAATTTTGTAATACGACCCTCTGATGATGACATGGTCAAGGAAATGTACATTAGGGTTAAACTTTAGGTAACTTTTAGTATTTATAATTTTGTATTGTTTTTGTGATATTGGGGTTTTTGTGATATTGGGGTTTTTGTGATATTGGGGTTTTTGTGATATTGGGGTTTTTGCGAATATTGGGGTTTTTGTGATATTGGGGTTTTTGTGATATTGGGGTTTTTGTGATATTGGGGTTTTTGTGATATTGGGGTTTTTGTGATATTGGGGTTTTTGCGAATATTCGTATTTTTGTATATAGTATCACTGTACTCTTGATATTGTATATTATAGTTTCGAATTTCATTTCAAAATTTGTTTACATAACTTTTTCATGTAAGCCCTAATATAATAAAAATGTATTTAAGAATAGAAATATTAACAGTGATACATAATTTTTATTTAGAGTATCATAATTACCTAGCATTCCCCGAATCGTCGATATTACGACCCAGAACGGGGAGTGTGACGATGTTGGGAATGGCAGGTAATTATGCTACTCTAAATAGGAAATAAATCCTAGCGGAAAAAAGAAAATTATCAAAAGTTGATCTTCAAAAAAAAGTCAACAGGTAAAAAAAACATTTTCGATAGCAAAATCATTTAATGTCTTCAGATAAATGCCTTAAAAAATATAAAACCTCTTTAAAAGAAACACTGTCATGGAACTAAACACCATAATTTTCGGTCAAGACTGAAAAATACGTTTAAAGCAAGTGCTGTCTGCATTAAAACACTGCCACACAAAATAAACCACAAACTATGTCGTCCCTGAACAAGCATTCCCATCAAAATCGCAGCTCTAGAAACAAAACAAACATCGTCTCAAAAAAATATTATATTCAAAACATTGTCTCAAAAATGCAAAGCCTTGTATCATCTAAGTAAACAAGTTGCAAATATTTTCTTAAGGCTAACGTCAAACAAGGTCAAAACATCAAAAACAATCTACTTATTCTAAAAAAAAAATCATATTTGTATATGCCTCAGATACCAGGTATAGATTTAACATTATAGTAATATTTTAAATAAAATAATATGTCAAGCTGTTGCTTTACGGTATGCCCTGTGTATTTCTCAAATTACAAATATTTTGTTTAGATTTTAATATATGCGTGTAATTATTTTTACATATATTTTACTATTGTTTTAATCTTTTCTATATTTGTGTGTTTCACTGTATTCTCTTCCTCTTGTAATGTATTTAAAACGTTAATGCATCGTTAAGTTACACACAGCACTAATAGTAAAGTGTAGTACTGTATGTAGCTGCGTGTGACAATGTAAGGGATGACGAAGTGACAATTTAGGGGGATTAGTCGTATTCCACCAATTTCCCCTTTATGATTTCAGTTTAGGGGCAAGTGTTGAAAACAAACAGGTTATTTTTCAGAGCTCAACAAACAGAGTGAGCCTGTTGAGCTCAGAACAAACCGTTTGCAAATTAAATGTCAAACAGGGTCTCTTTACTTAAATTACTTGAGCAAAGCTCTTTGAACGCTTTGAATCCGGGCTTGCGGTGTCTGGAAAGCAAACACCCACATTAGCGCCAACTGTTGCCTCCCCTGTCTTGCCCTCACTATATTTTACTTTTATATTGTGTTGAGATTGTTTAACTGCACTTCTTCAAAATATTTACTAATATTTCAGAATGCATTTCCAATTGAAGGTATTAAAATTAAACGAGTAAAAAAGTTAAAAACAAAATTTAAAGACGGAACGAAACTCTATGTTCACTATCTTCGTCCACTTTATCTCTCTCCTCCTTCTCTCCTTATTACTCTCTTCGTCCGTCTTATTTTGTACATCTCTCTTTTTGCCCTATCTTTCTCTCTCAACCTCTCTATCTGTGTCCGTCTCTCTCATTGTCTGTCTGTCTGTCTCTCTCTCTTTCTCTGTTCGTCTCTCTCTCTCTCTCTCTCTCTCTCTCTCTATATATATATATATATATATATATATATATATATATATATACTGTATTCTTCTTTCAATCTCTCTCATTGCATTTTCTCACTCTCTCCTATCTTTCTTTATCTTCTCTCTCTGTGCACCTGTGTATGTGTGTGCGTTATTGCACGCAAGTTTTCTTACTTACTCTGCTGGCTAGAGTAATATATGCATAATAATAATTAATGGAAACGAATGTTAGAGACGAATTTGGGTTCTTTGTTATTTAGTAATAACACCCTAATTATACCCGACCGTGTTTCCTGTAGGAATATCATCGAAATATATACACGCAAATACAGGTGACACCACGCTAGTGCCTTTTCCTGAAGCAAGTGTGCTATTGATGAAATCGTAAATAAATTGAAACTTCCGATGCACTTCTTCAAATAAAGTATTTCAGGACGTATCTCTTACATATTTTGTGTCTATAATATTGTAGTTACCTAATTCGTTCGACACATTTGGTTTTGAAAAGTTAAAGTTAATAACGTGTCTAAGTAATAGAAATTATATTTGTGGAGAACAATTTTAATTTGATCTTACTGTAGGCTGTAGTAAGATTGCTTCAAAGTATACTTGATTTTTTCTTTGTTCACAGACGCTTTTCAGATTTTCATTATACTTTTATCATGCGAATAATTCATTTTAGCTGCTAACTCCGATTCCAAAACTGGAATCTAGAAATATTTATCGATTTGTAGATATCGCAATCGAGTGCAGCAATTAATTGTACACAGCCTCGAAAACCTTCACGTTGGCGAAGCATAACTTATTTTGCGGCTTTCCACTTTTCGCAGGTAACCTCTCGGGACCTCCAGTAGGCAGAGGTTACCTCTTGGAACCTCCAGTAGGCAGAGGTTACCTCTCAGAACCTCCGGTAGACACACTCTACTTCTCGAAACCTCCAGTAGGCAGAGGTTACCTCTCGAAACTTCCAGTAGGCAAAGGTTACCTCTTGGAACCTCCAGTAGGCAGAGGTTACCTCTCAGAACCTCTGGTAGGCACAGGCTACCTCTCGAAACCTCCAGTAGGCAGAGGTTACCTCACGGAACCTCCAATAGGAAGAGGTTACCTCTCGGAACCTCCAGTAGCAGAAGTTACTTCTCGGAACCTCCAGTAGGCAGAGGTTACCTCTCGGAACTTCCAGTAGGTAGACGTTACCGCAGGAACCACTTTGCTCACTATAGCGTTAATCTTCCCATTCCACTTAGTAGCTCATCCTCTCACTATGATCGTCTTACAACGTAGATTTTACGTCTCCTTCTATTCTGTCCCCTGAAATGCCATGAAATGCATCCCTCTGGAATAGTAACGTATTTAATTAGTTTTCCCGACTTTTAATATTTGCAGTAGTTTTCATTTAGACATTTTCAATTTTCCCTTCTCTTTACAGAGTCGTTTCCTTCCTGAATCCCCTATTTTGTTTTTAGTTTTTCGAAACAACCTTGGCTCAGAACCATAAAAAGGCTACAATACCCAAAAGACTTGATACCTCTATGGATCCCTCAACGGTTATTACTGTAATCAATGCCTCCCCCTCCGACACCTCTTCCTATTCCCTTGATGATTACAGTCTACCTGAGTGAAGGGGTACACCTTCATCCCTCCAAGACAGTTTCACTCCAAATAACCGGTTCTTTCTAATCGAATCATATTCACCCCTAATTTCAATACCAGGGGATCATTATATTGCTTTGTTAGTTGTACACTTATTCCTTCCTTCACCTTTTTCCTGTCCTGGTGTGTAGCGGGTTGGTACCCTAATGTAACTAAAACAGGCGTATCGTCACCACAAACGTGGTGTGAGGATCCTTTCCTGTGTCCCTCGGGGAGAATTATTCTCCTACCCTTATACAGCCCTGCACTTATACTCCATAGGCACTATTATTACGTAAATTCAATGGATCTCCTAAACCAAAAAATAGTTCGCAATAATCCTTTACAAAAGAATGTTTATTCCTCTGTGGTTTTTGCCCACATGTTGTCCATAACGTGTCACGGAATCTTCTTAATAAAAAATATCTATTTATTTCTTGAGATAATTTTAAAGTAACTTACAGTGAAACATAACTACTAACTGTTGAAGAAACCACTAATTAGTGCTTTATGAGTTACATTCATTGTTAGTAAGTTTGCAGAAACTCAGCAGATATTCTCGCGTTGTTATAAATTTAATAATATCATCGGATGGCGAGAGCGATGGAACCCAGTAGAGCGTGGCTCGCCGCAGTGCCACTTAAATGCATTTAAAGTACAGAGGAACCTACAAATTGGTTGAAAGCTTTCAATATCGCCAATTACTATTGTTTGGTGCAATTTAAAATAATTTGATACTGTTGTGGCTCCAGGAAGCACTCTGACGCACTTATACGGTTACAGGAGGATTGTTGTCTAGCCATTCCCACGTCTCTCTCTAAAACACTAATAGAAATTGGATTTTGTTGTTGATGTAATTTTAAATTAGCCGTTCTTTCTTTCATATGTTTCCTCAAGTTATTTTAGCACATTTATAAATTTATATAATGCAAATACCGTAATGGTAACTGCAAAATTAATTACTTTGCTACTCAAGTTCTTACACTCAATATGTTTGTTGTTACCCTATCTGTGTCATAAACCTTCGTCGTTGACATTTTCATTTCATTGCAATTTATGACGTCATTTTTTTTTTTTTCATCTCCAAATTGTCAGTGGTACTCCATGTCCAGGTATTTTTCTTGTTTATTTCATCATTTAGTGTTTCTTTTTCATAACTTTCATTAGGAAAAAAAACTATTTTCCCAATTTTTGCTTATCTAGGACAAAAATAAACAGATTTGTGAAACACTAGACCATTCGCATTAATAATGCGTTGAGATTTTGAGAAAACTAGTGGGGTTTTTATAACGGGAGATTCTTAAAATCATTGCAGTCGAATAAAACTCATAAACAAAATGTTGAAGAATGAAGAAAATAAATAGGTGATAATGTAATAAGAAAGACTGTTGTTACTGCGTACTTTATAAAAATAATTATAACTGTGACGTCACCAGTCTGCCCTAACATATTAAGCTAAACACATTGGGCTAGGACACAATGCTAGCTATATATATGCGTCATAATCATGCGGGGTGACTTTAACATAAAACAACATGGAAAATCAATCCGGAACCCTTCACTCGTATATCGTTAGTGACAAGAATGACTGGATAGAGGAGGACGCGAGAAGTTAGCAGTCGCGAGAGAACAGGTTTAGGGGAGTGTCAAGGTTGTCTGTTCTTGGAAAAGCAAAAGATTTTAGACTCACAGGATCACTGATGCTAAAACTCAAGACTTGAACAAGGGTCAGTTCGTATCTCAGACTTTAGAATCAAGGGTCAGACTTTAGAATCTCAGTTCGTATTTTACTGAACCGAAATCTCACCTGAAGATTTAAATATCCCATCTCCCATAGCTTGTTAATGAGACTTGCGAATCTTGGCCCCTATGAAGACCAGCTAATGTGGAGCCTCACAGCTAGCTAGTAGCGAGTGAGCAGCTGAACCTGCTGGGAATAGTATCTACAGCAAAGAGGATAAACTCCTTCCTAGTCCCATTTACTAGTCTCTGTGTGTGCACTTTACAACCTCCGGTACCATCGTGTTCAATTGTAGAGAGTCCTTTCCCTACCTGGCCCATCACAAGGCCATTGTTTGACACGAATTGCAAATATGCCGCTCCGAAGGCAAAGCTGGCAAATATCTTCTTCTATTTGCACCTCCACCATACAAATCCTTCTGACTTCAGTACACGTCACGTACCCCCGGACAAATTCAATCGTTCTTAGCTTCCGATTCAGTATCCCAAAGAGAGAGATATACCAAAACCTATATAGAAAGCTTCAATATGGACCAGGACGAAATCATCAGTCCGTATGATTTCTGGAGAAGTGCAGAAGATAGAAAGAAAGTGATGAAAAGAAAAAAAAAGGTGACAAGGAACTGAGGATATTCCCTCTTCAAACTCATCACTCCCGACCGGGTGACTAACGTCTAGCTCGAGACGAGGGGTTTGGTGCCATAACCCGTGGTACCAATCTGCAAGAGTCTTGCGACCTCGCTGTAAGGACTGGACTGGAGCCCCAGGGACGAGATGAACTCCAACAACACGCTACGGTTTCCATTACTTTTTCAGAACTACTCGCGACAAATAATACTTTTCTAACGGCCTCGCTCTACGTACCTTCAATTCCCCGACTGGTTAATGCTCCGTTGTCCCAGGTAGTGCAATCGCACATTGATCCACTTTTGGTTGGCCTACACAAGAATTGCTCCCTCAAACTCGGGACTTGGTACTGGCCGGGCGTAAACCCATCCCGTGATACCATGAGAACACACATGGACGACAGACTTATTATGGCGCCTTTGAAGCACAATAATCCAAAGTACCCGTCCTAGACCGACTCTCTATCACGATTACTTCTATGCTTTCGTTTATTGTAAGTTTAGCGGTGTAACATCCCCCCCCCAACCTTTACTCGTCGCCGAAGATGACAGACATTTTGCGTATAATTTATTTCCAATGATTAAATCGTTTTAAAAGTTTCGCAAATCAAACAAATTGAAACCTACCTCTATACGACAAAATTAAACCGGTCACTTTGAAAGTACAACAAGAATGTAACTTCTACGCCTAGAATGTTCGAAAATAGCTGATAACCCTTTTATTGTGACCTATTCACTGAAAACATATTTTAAAACATAATACAGCCGTTAATTTGAGTCGATTAACTTGAAGTTTCTTACTCAGAGTGTTTTTTCGCAATAAAACTTCGCCAGTTACTTGTATTACAAGTTTCTTGTCGCTGCGGAGTAAACTACTTGAGGGGTGAAGGACCTTAGTTGTAAAGATGTCTTCCAAGTTTTGTGATTGCTATTAACTTTAAATGATTACGAATGAAATGATTTGAAAACGTTAATACCGTCTTTATCGATCGCCTTATTTTATTTCTAATCATTGCTTTTGCCTTGAGTAATTGCCACAACATACTTATGCAAATTTATAAAACATGATTTTGTGTTTGTAAAGAAAACATTTAATTTTGCAAAGATTTTATAGAAAATTCCAAATTGTATGTGTGTGTGTGTGTGTGTGTGTGTGTGTGTGTGTGTGTGTGTGTGTGTGTGTGTGTGTGTGTGTGTGTGTGTGTGTGTGTGTGTGTGTGTGTGTGTGTGTGTGTGTGTGTGTGTGTGTGTGTGTGTGTGTGTGTGTGTGTGTGTGTGTGTGTGTGTGAGTGTGTGTGAGTGTGTGTGAGTGTGTGTGAGTGTGTGAGTGTGTGAGTGTGTGAGTGTGTGAGTGTGTGAGTGTGTGAGTGTGTGTGTGTGTGTGTGTGTGTGTGTGTGTGTGTGTGTGT
>JBAIZL010000011.1:12570390-12592890 GCA_036971475.1 Prosapia bicincta | reverse complement strand
TACCAGATATATATATATGAAGCGTCTGAGCTAATTGTAGGAATTTAAAAACTAGAGTGTAAATTGTCTGAATGCAAAATGTAGCTTTTCTATAGAGAACTCGTGTTTAATTGAAAAACTATTTTCCGGCATTGTCTGATCTTCTTTTCTCAAATGTTGGGGCCTGTTGATCTGCTAGCATCTCCAGTAATAGGTGTATATATATATATAATATATATATATATATATATATATATATATATATATATATATATATTGGCGTTTATACGCTTTAGGCTCTTAACTAAAATTTACGGTCAGCTCCCAGAAAATGTTTTTATATTATATATATTTGTATAACAGAAAATCTCCAATTTTGTACCCAAAGCTAAACAGAGTTTTTTGGAAATGAAATACAGCATCAGTGCGAGGCGCAAAGTAAGACGGATATGCCTTAGGGCTGCTTCGAGGCGCCCATACATCGTAATTAGAACTTTTATACTCACTGCCAAGACCCTCCGGGGAGGGGGCATCTATTGACACATTATTTAAAAAAGCCTATCAATAATTAATATTTCGACGGCGTCTAAACCTTCGAGATACATTTTTCATCGTTTCCATTTATACAAGGAACTCAGTTCGCCTAAATGGAATTCCAACAGAGCATTAAACACTACCTCAGATCCTAACTCAGCGATTTCAATCACTTTATGAGTAACTAATCACTTATAAGTAGTTTGTTATAACTATTTTGATTTTACCGTATAACTCTAACATAATTGTTTGACTAACTGGGTGAAAACTATTACACTTTGACATAAATAAATAAAACCTCTATACCACAAATAACTTTTTCCTTTTATTTAAAACCTTATGTACATTTCGATTACATAGCAATCATCCTCAGAGGTAATTTCCAATAAGAATAGAATAGGAATGAGTCTGTGGCAGGCTAGGGATGCGATGTTGTCAGTTCGAACGAATTGATAGTCAACCTGCCACTGCCAGTGACTGAAATCGCAGAACGAAGCAAGCTATACCACTAGTAGATCACTCCACCACAATTACGATGTCACTGAACCACGAACGGAAGTTTAACCTCGAAATGGCACCAAGGCTTACCCACGCAGCAAGATGTGAGATTCCTATTCGCTCAGACGGCTGTAATCCCTACTCCCTCTGGTCGATTTCACCTACGCAGAATCCTATTCTGTTTTAAATCAAACTATAAGTTACTTGCTTACGCTTTTCGAAACAGTCGTTTCATTGAAAAAGGTACTGACGGCGATCGCTCAAGTTTGGTGCCGTATGATTTATGGTCGTTTAAATTAAGTTAATTCTTTTGTTGTATGATTTTTGTGTATTACAAATGTTTCTGTAGTGCTCAATTTGTTACTATAGTTTAATAAGTTGGGAATATTTGTTGTCTCGATGTCAATGTATGTGTAATGGGTGTTTTTAGTATACGTGTTGCTTAGCTGAAAAACGTGTTTTATATCGTTGATATCGTGTTATATCTTCTTCTCTACATATATATGTTGTGTGTGTGTGTGTGTGTGTATGTGTGTGTGTGTGTGTGTGTGTGTGTGTGTGTGTGTGTGTGTGTGTGTGTGTGTGTGTGTGTGTGTGTGTGTTAGTGAGTGTGTGTGTGTTTGTGTGTGTGTGTGTGTGTGTGTGTGTGTGTGTGTGTGTGTGTGTGTGTATGTGTGTGTGTGTGTGTGTGTGTGTTAGTGAGTGTGTGTGTGTTTGTGTTTGTGTGTGTGTGTGTGTGTGTGTGTGTGTGTGTGTGTGTGTGTGTGTGTGTGTGTGTGTGTGTGTTAGTGAGTGTGTGTGTGTTTGTGTGTGTGTGTGTGTGTGTGTGAGTGTGTGTGTGTGTGTTTGTATGTGTGTGTGTGTGTGTGTGTGTGTGTGTGTGTGTGTGTGTGTGTGTGTGTGTGTGTGTGTTTGGGTTAGTGTGTGTGAGTGGGTTTGAACGCGCGTGTGTGTGAGTGAGTGTGTGTGTGCTTGCGCGCGTGACCGTATAAGCATAATAAGTTTTCAAACATATTTATCTTTTTATAATGGATATACAGAAGCATGTTGTAATTGTCGTGCCATTGAACAAATAACTGAATCTCTATCGGTTAGTTGTTGGTATGAAATCCCAGCCGCGTTATTTCTGTTTAATTTCTCCAACAACCAGCGCCGGCCGCTCGCTTTCCTATTTATCGGCTATGTGTTTCCGATGCAGGGAACGGCTGCATTCCCCCATAAACAACCCTCATCGTTGTACTTTATGGGGAAACGGTTTGGCGTTGTAAATCATTTAAATGAAAACTCTCGACCTGTAGAGCCATTTGTAAAACAGAATTTCGTCCAGAAATAACCCAACACGTGAAATACTACTGCGTACGAGTCGGTAATATTAGATATTTTTATAATACAAAAAAAAACATTTTTTTAATCACCAATATTTAAACTAATCCATTTGTGGCTTATGCAAATTTATGGTATGTGTTCTGATATGGACCGCTTCCTTTGTTTCCTAAATTCTCAAAGTTTTTGTTCCTGATGTAGTTGGTACATTCGCGTTGATTTTTTTTTTAAATTAAATTATCGTCAAAAGTTGGATGATTTTAAAATAATTTTATAATTTTATTTCCCTAATTTCGTCCGAGAATTTGTCTTAAAAACTTTTTAAAATAAACTTTTACTTGAAAACGATTGCTTATCTTTTCCTCTCTCTCTCTCTCTCTCTCTCTCTCTCTATATATATATATATATATATATATATATATATATATATATATATATATATATATATATATATATATATGTATAACTGATAAGGATATTCAATAATATATTCCTTATAATAATAATATTCCTTATATTTATTAAGTTTTTAAATTTAATAATTAATAACACTAACAAATAATTTTGGTATTTGAATATATACAAAATAAATGATACATATTCTTTGACGGTTTGAAGAATATAATGTTTAGCGGAATCCGTTCGCGCTTCAACTGTTGTTGAGTTCACCTCTTCAATACTAGTCGAGATTCTAGGGAATTGTCGGAACTGCGTTTTAATGTTCTACAAAATAAACGGATGTAGGCCTACTTCGAGTTTTAACTGTTCGATATATAATATATTCTGTTTATATAAATTATAGTTATTATTACGAAAACCACAAAGGTTTGTGTACAAGTAGGCGCGAGAGATAGCATATCCCCATGTGTAAGAAGGGTGTGCCTATGCTTCATAATGAAGGTGAACACAATAATGTTTTGAAAATGGAAATCGTCCGAAACACAACACATTATCATTATTATGTGTCTTTATTGTTCAGACGTTAGGTTTCCATCCTTACTAAAACATATAAAATAACAACTCCCACCTCTTCTATTTTCATTTTATAGTTTAAAAGAATTTAATCGAAATCTCACAGATCAGTTCAACACATGCCCGCTATAACAAACCAAAGGAATGAAATAAAAGCAATGATAACATTATGACAAGCGGAGTGCTATAGTTTGATTTAAAACCGAATAGGATTTTACGTAGGGGGAATTGCCCAGAGAGAGTGGGGATTACACCCGTCTGAGCGAATAGGAAGTTCAGATCTTGCTACGAGGGGGAAACTTGTTGCCAATTCCACGTTAAACTTTCGTTCGTCGCTCAGTTTCATCGTAGCATTGGTGGAGTAATTTACTAGTGCTGTAGCTTGCTTCGTTCTGCCGCTGGCAGGTTGAGAGTCACAGCATTCGAACTGAACACTGCCTCCCTTCCCTGCCACAGACCCATTCCTGTTCTACTTTAAATCAAAGTATAATCCAAACGGTTCGTTCAGGCCGCATTAAACAGGTCACGTTTTATCCCGCTAATTGTATATCTCGTCTTACTTTAGCCGACGTATTGTATTATCTGTTTAAACCGACGCGACGGCCTCCTGCGAAGTTGTAATAGAGTGGTTACACCAAAGGAAGCTTTGAATCCGGTGAGTTAATCCACTAGTGTTTGATAGTGCGCCCTGTCGTTGGCTCTGTATGCTCTGAGGTATATTACAAGAAGTACCTAGATACGTTTGTAAAGTAATCACTTTTTTACTCGTCATGAACAAAACTTGACATTAAATTATAGCTTACGCGTCACGCTATTTCTGAAACCCTTACCTTACAGCATACATTTCCGTCAGGATAAGCTATGAGTCACCTGAAAATGAATAAAGTGATAACATATGATTTCATGTATCAGCTGATTTTGTGTTACAGGTTATGTTGTAGAAGAAACGTTTTTCACGTAGATTATTAATAAAAAGTTTTGATCACTTAATAAATATATTAATTTATTTAAATTTATTGTATTTAATCAAAATACAAATATATAACGATAAAGTTAAATAATTCATTTTTTTTTTTTTAAGAAAACATTTTTAGGCCCGTCTTATACCTTTTAAAGAACTGATTTGAATTGAATTTGTTTTATAAAAAATGTAATCGGTAAACATCTAATTAATTTGTTACATTATTTTATTATCAGCTGCTGTTAATATTAGCTTTATTAAATACAATCCTCAAATAAAGATGGAAACATTGAATGAAAATGTATAAATTTATATTTTCGGCGATTTTCGTTGAACCTTTTGGTAAACTATTAGCTCTATTTTGTTATCATTTCTGTCGGGACACCCCCGAGTGCCAGAACCAATTTTTTAATCCTGAATTACTTTTACAAATATTTCAAGAATGTTAAACCTTCTTATGGCAATATTTATATATATTAATTAAAACAATCTCTTACCACAAATTCAACAATTTTTATTTTAACCTTATGTACATTTCGATTACAAAGTAATCATCTTCAGAGGTATTTTACAAATAAAATATATATATAAAATAAAAATTGTTGAATTTGTGGTAAGAGGTTGTTTTAATTAATATAAACATTTACGCCACTATTGCTTCAAGTTTTTGGCAATATTTATAGTTTAACGATGGATTTCTTTTTATATTTGCATATTTACATAACGGCAAAACTACAAAGGCCTGGATTGTATGGACACTCAGTATTGTCATACCTCTCTGTTTATGTTAAACCTAATATTACCCTATGTATTTTCATAAACTGAATTGACAAGGGGTTTAAAAAATACTTTATTTTATTTTATTGTTACAGGGCTTGAACCTGGTAAAGTTCAGGGTAGTATTTGTGTAATAATTGATTAATAATGCACTCTAACGACCAATTGATAATTAATTGACTCAAACGCGTTTTTTTTATAATGACATCTTCAAAGGGGAATCTTGATACTCATTGATATAGGCTAAGAATAGAAATATGTAATACTATACTATGTTCTGTTAAGTAGGCATTTCGATAGTAGTTACGGGTCTGAAAACTTGTGAACGTAAGATGATTGAAATAATACGAAACCTAGAGTAGTTTGTGTAACTTTAACGGCCATTGACGACAGATCACAAAATCCGCATCACTAAATGATATAAAACACAATTCTGTGTCCTCGATTGGTTCGACCGCACCGCTTTTATCTGTAACCGACCTCGCTTTAAACTCGATAAATTAATTGCTGAAGAGGACTCGTTAATGCTGTGTGTAGGCTGAGCAGCCGTTGAACCGCCGCTAATTGGGTGCGATCTACCTTTCTATGACTTTACGCCGGCTCTACTAATCTTCGCAGCGTAAATTGAACCCACTTTCGGATCTCTAATTTGCTCAACAAAGTGTGGCTAGATAAGTTGCGCGGATCGGATGGCTTAGCTCATTCTCCCCACTTACCAATAACACTTCATTTACCTTCTGTATTACCTCCTCCCTCCCGCTACATTGTATCCAAGTGGTATAACATAAGTCGAATTAATATCACATTGTTTGTTCTCTTTAAACAATTTGTTTTAAATATATAACAAACACACAGTTTCATCAGTATTTGTTTAATATATTTTAATTAAAACAGGTGTTTTATAAAAATGTTTAACTTTTTTACATGATTTTCTTTATAGTAAAACCTTGATAATTTGAACTAACTGGGACCGTGGCCCATCCGGATTATCGAAAATCCGAGTTTGCCGGACACTCACGAAAAATTAAAAAAGATATTGTACTTCCAGAAAAACTCCATCTCTTGGCTTTTACATCCGCATATTGATCTATCCTACTTGTATTTAATCATGAAATCTTTCTAAGGTTAAAAGATACTATGTCTAAAATAGAAAGCCATTTTATATATCTCAATCGACGCAAAGGTTAACATATTCTAGTCTTTATTTATCAAACAAAGAGTATTATCCACAGTATATGAACCTATATGATGTATAAACAGTTAAACTCCATTTAATTTATTTATTAAGAAACAAATCTCTCAATTTTGGCTTTTTAATTTAATGAGCACCTTTCGTGATGAGCGATCCCGTAGCCTTTTCATAATAAGACGCACAAAACATTACGTCCGTCTGTCTATTTGTAGGTCTTGGTCGTGTTTCTTGTTGTGTTTTATGTATGGACTATACTTGCTTAATTTTTGTTATTTTTATTTATTGGTTTTTTCATTCTATTTCAAAATCATTCCGAATTATCGGGAGTCCGACTTATTGAAGTGTTTACCATACGCTAAGAAGGTGTGTAGCGGGTTGCCTAACGGAGCCACCCGCAGATTGCAGGGGCTGAATGTAATTTAACCGTATAGCTTTTTTTATAATGTACAGTAGTACTCACATTTGATGTTCGGTTGACGCACATGGAATCGTTCCACAGTTCCTTATCTATACAATGCACGAAAGTCAGGGCTTATCTGGTGAATTCCACCTATTCCGAAATATATGTCAACTGTTATTCTCTATATAGTGGCCCTCTATTCGACTCTATAAATCCCTTTATATAGCCAATTGCTATATAAGTCCTTGAGGCAAGTCAATACTGAATCATTAAATTGCTTTTTCTGGCTACAAAATTTCGATATATTCGAACACAACGTCGGTTTTGTTATTGTCGTTATTTCTCTTGGATTATCCGAAGCATCAGTTACCCGATCATGAAAAATACGCTGATATAAAATATCACCTGTATACCGGAGCATACAGTGTAGGCTACAGACATTCTCATTAGTTAGAATTATTTCTTGTTACTCTTTGGCAGTACTCCTGTACATAATACTGTAGTAAGTGGACTGTAAATTTTAAAGTAGTTTATACATTAACAAAATATTTACACTTCTATAAACCTACACATCATTATGCAATCATATAGAAGAATTTCGTTTGTCTGTGATTTTATTATATTTTTCTGCTTTTAATAATAATAACACTTAGAATAGAGTAGTACAATAGGACTAAGCTTAAACTAATAACTGATTGGTTGTTGTATCATAGTAATAGGATGTAAAGTACAGGACATGCAACTCCATGCTAAGATCTAAATGTTTTCTAAAACGTAAACTATACATTTATATTTAATATTATATATATATATATATATATATATATATATATATATATATATATATATATATATATATTGGATTATGCAGGCAAGCTAATAAATATATGTTGGATTATCCGAACATCCTCAGGTTATAATGAGTGCATATAATCGACTCTCTACGGTAGTGCAAAAAAACAATAATTAGTTCGCTTTTTTTTAAATAAGAATGTTTTTCTTAACTTCGAAAAGAAAAGCAACATATATTTCATAATTTTGGGTGCTATAAAAAATGTTTAAAAATTAACATCGAAATTTAATATACTTTCAAAACCTAAAAAGCAGATAAGTTTCTCTACGTCCAAAACTGGAATAGCAGCATAAGCTTCTGAGAACATATAAAACAACTAGAAGAACATATAAAAGAACAATAAGAACATTTAAAGGAACTAGAAAAACATATAAAAGAACGAAAAGAACATATACAAAACTAGAAAAACATGTATAAGAATTAGAAGAACGTATAAATGAACTAGAAAAACATATCAAAGCACTAAAAGAACATATAAAAAACTAGAAGTACATGTAAAAAAATTAGAATAACATGTAAAAGAAATAGAAGAACATGTAAAAGAACTAGAAGAACATGTAAAAGAACTAGAAGAACATATAGAAGAACTAGAAGAGCATATAAAAAAACTATAAGAACATTTAAAAGAATTAGAAGAACGTATAAAGGAACTAGAAGAACATATAAAAGAACATATAAAAAAAACTAGAAGAACATGTAAAAGAACTAGAAAAACATGTAAAAGAACTATAAGAACATTTAAAAGAATTAGAAGAACGTATAAAGGAACTAGAAAAACATATAAAAGAACGAAAAGAACATATACAAAACTAGAAAAACATGTATAAGAATTAGAAGAACGTATAAATGAACTAGAAAAACATATCAAAGCACTAAAAGAACATATAAAAAACTAGAAGTACATGTAAAAAAATTAGAATAACATGTAAAAGAAATAGAAGAACATGTAAAAGAACTAGAAGAACATATAGAAGAACTAGAAGAACATATAAAAAAACTATAAGAACATTTAAAAGAATTAGAAGAACGTATAAAGAAACTAGAAAAACATATAAAAGAACTAAAAGAACATATAAAGAAAACTAGAAGAACATGTAAAAGAACTAGAAAAACATGTAAAAGAACTAGAAGAACATTTAAAAGAATTAGAAGAACGTATAAAGGAACTAGAAAAACATATAAAAAAACGAAAAGAACATATAAAAAACTAGAAAAACATGTATAAGAATTAGAAGAGCGTATAAAGAAACTAGAAAAACATATAAAAAAACTAAAAGAACATATAAAAAACTAGAAGAACATGTAAAAGAACTAGAAGAACATATAGAAGAACTAAAAGAACATAAATTAACTAGAAGAACATGTATAAGAATTAGAAGAACGTATAAAGGAACTATAAAAACATAAAAGCACTAAAAGAACGTATAAAAGAACTAGAAGAACATATAGAAGAACCTACCGAGAAGTGGAAACACATAAGAAACTTTTAATCTCAACATTAATTACGTGTGTATAAAGGACCTTACAGATATGATTACATCCTTTAAGCTATAATCTTCAATTGTTGGCACAAATTCCCGAAAGCTAAAATCTTTTTTGAGAATATTATTTTAACAATATGATATATTATTGGCCAGGACGGAACTGGTTTACGCCTCTCAACCATATTAACGTTTTATTCGTCTCCCTTTACTCTATCCCCTGGAGTATTTTCCCCTTTTAATTCCCCCTAAAGCCACCTGTGTCTCGGCTTTCTCTATTTATCGGTTATGTGTTTCCGATGAAGGAACGACTGCCTGCGTTTACCATAAACCAGCCCCTCTCTACGTGACCTGCTCCATCGCCTGCATTTCCAAAGATATTTATAGCCTATTAGTAATTCTCTTTAAACCTTATGTTTCATTATATTCCCACAGATTCGTTCTTCGGGTTTTACTTCATCATATTGTTTTTACACTTAAAGTTTTCGTAAACCTTGGATATACTTGTTCATGTCAGCAAAAGCCTCCCCATTTTCTTTGTAACATAAACGTAACAAAACCTACTTTATCTTCGATCATAAAACGGTTTGTATTTTATGCAACTCTTCTCTCTGGAAATATTTCTATATTTTCTCCATTTTTCAATGTGACGAATTCTATAACATTTTTGGTTTTTATGATTATTATTCTACCAATAACAGCTTTATGTCTCAACTCTTTAAATCGAATAACTGTTCCTTTGCAGCTAAACCCCCAAAAACGAGGTATTATTTCTGGTGCGTTTTTCCAATAAAAGCTACTTTAAGTTTGTAACTTTCAGTGTATGAGTAGATAGTCTCGAACAAGTGGCGCGGTTAAGTTTCGTAGCATTGAATCTGAATTGCTTGGCATTGCGCTACCTTTTGGAATTTCAGCGTGGGCAAACCCTCATATGTTCACTTTAATTGTGTTATGTACATTTGGCTTCCTTTTCAATATTAAGGGTGAGTCACCATTCAGTAATGATCCGATTGGTTTAAGCAAATGTGCCAAAAGATAAATAAATAAACTTTATTAAACAGTATTGATCTATAAAATACTTTAGATAAGGAAGAAATAATTACATATCCTCTTTGTATGTTTCGGCGACACATTCATCATTGTCAGTGAGCTACAGCCGAACTATTCATTTTTCTTCTTCTTCAAGTCTTTTGTCCTGTTAGACCGTACAGATGATCTTCTATTTATGAAGAACTGTCTGGAATAACGTCGTGCTGACGCCAATGACTTACCCCAGACCCCAATCACTGTGCTGACTCCAATGATTCTTTTCCGACTCTAATAAATCCGTGTTGATTCCAAAAACTCTGTACTGACTCCATTTTCTCTTTGTTAACTCCATTATCTCTTTGGTAATTCCATAGTTTCTGTGCTGCCTACATTGTCTCTATGCTGACTTCATTGTCTCAGTGCTGTTTCCATTGACTCCAATAACTCGGTGCTGACTCCATTGTCTCTCCGCTGCCACTATTGACTCTGTTCTGACTCCAATAACTCTCTAATGACTCCAATAGATCTATGATGACTCCAATAACCAATGACTCTATGCTGACTCAAATGAGTCTTTGATGACTCCAACAATTCTCTGCTGACTTCAAAAAAGCCACAATGTTGATTTCCTGTTCGGGTTTACCTTATCTTCAACCCTTCTTTAAATTAGTATGCGCAGGTGTAATTATTTCACAAAAAAGTGTCAAAGTATTCATATTTCTTTCGTTTATTTTATAATTTATAAATAATGTATAAATAATTTCCTTTCATTTGGTTTTAATCATCGGACTTAGTATATGTTTGTTCGTCCTTTTGGCAGTCCATAAGATTGTTGACATTTCCTCATTTGTCCGCATTTAAAAATCTTCTAATCTGTTGCATTTGGCTTCAGTTAGAATCCATAACCAACTTTAAATGCATAATATAGAAACAAGGGTACAGCGAGTGAATTCCTCGGCTACATTCAGCTGCATAAGTGCTCGCTTTGTCTCTTCAATGCTACGTAAAGTTACTTGAATGTTGTTCCGGTGCTCGTTACAATATCATTTTCCACTGTAAGCAATCCATGACGTCTCGATTTTTGTGAAAACGTTCCAAATTTTATTTTTTCAGTCAGTTTTAATCCAAACGCAACGCTGCTATATTATACTAAAGTATATTGTCTAGTGACGTCTTCAGCCCACCAATCTGTTCTGGCCAATCAAGTGGCTGCTATCGAAGAACGGAGCTACACCCACCAACAAAGATGTCAGTAAGGTAGTATAAGATATCGCACGTGTAAGATAAGATAAGAGATAAGATAATACTCTCACTTATAAGATAAGTAATGCATACGTGAGAGAACATGTGTAAATCAAGTAATAGTCCCTCTGTTAGAGCGCGCGCGCGTGTGTATTACACTCTCAATGCGATCAACCAGTCTGACTATAGTCACCTGTAAAGTACAAGAAAAGGCTGTGAAAATACAGTAGTAGGATTTAAAGGATGGGGACTAATGTTCCCTGGTATAAAGTAGAGGGAAGGGGAGACTACGCGTCACATGGGCAGAGCCGTGAGTCTGGAGTAACTTCCAGAGGGTCATAACGCCATTTATATTTGTTTCATCTCTTTGTCATAAGAAAGAAAGGTAAGAAGGGTAGATAGTGTTACGTGGGACTAAAGTATGGACGTAATGACTCGCCTGGAACCATGAGGATAGTCCCCTTGGAATATGGAGGGAATTATGGCATCGAATGGGCAATGATTGCTTACCTCAAGCAGAGGGGGGAGAAGTGACTGCCATAGCTACCCGGAGCCTGTAAATGCATACTTCTATAACTATAATGTCCTTATTAACCTGTTAAAGACGTACAGCGATGATATCGCTCCAGAAACGTGTTGGTTTCTATGTTGTTCCTAGGTATCCCTAACCATTTATCCATGCACACAGACACACAACGTACACTTATCTAACGTTATTCCCGTGGACAACCCCCACCGCGCAATCGTCGCCCTTCAACACCTTTTTCCGAGAAACGTTTCGGCAAAATTACACCCCCCCTCGTGACGTTGACACTGTCGCTATCTTCGCCACGACCAATCTCACGCTCGTTAATTTGTCTCCTAGGACGGAGTTTGTTTTTCATTGAAGCTCGAGGGATGTGCAGATTAAACGTCGCGTCACAGCTAGTTAAGGGAGGGAAGAACGGTTCTTTGTAGTCTCACCACCCCTTACATTCTCACACCCCCTTCTTCTTGTCGCAAGATTTGAAATGGATACCACCCCCTGTTCGACAACGTTTGCGTTGCTAGTCAACATACAAATTGGAAGAGAGTAGATTGAACATGTGTTGATCCGGTCGCGGGTTTGTACTTTACCCTTATCCTACCCCTGCAGACAAGCAAACTTCAGGAGCAACAAACATGCCACCATATAACAAAATAATAATATATTTTTAATTAATATGTTGCTACAATGACAAACAGATGTTTAAAAATACGGGTAAATATATTAATTTATATCATATTTTTAGATAAATTTGGTAAATAATTTTTGTTATATTTTATGAAGATATTTAAGCCAGGTATTG
Organism: Prosapia bicincta; assembly: GCA_036971475.1. Classification (NCBI taxonomy): domain Eukaryota; kingdom Metazoa; phylum Arthropoda; class Insecta; order Hemiptera; family Cercopidae; genus Prosapia; species Prosapia bicincta. The sequence goes on along the minus strand of JBAIZL010000011.1, from coordinate 12,580,321 downwards.
TCTCCTAAACTGGCTGGTGGATAGCATACAACAAAAACCTGCCTGGTAGAGGGCATAGGGACAAAAACTCACCTGGCAGATGATATAAGTTCAAACAACCGCCAAGTAGATGATGCAAGGGCATAACCCTGCTTGGTAGATAATATGGGGACATAAACCTGCCTGGTAGATATCATAGGACATAAACCTGCCTGGTAAGCATGGGGACAAAAATTCACCTCGCAGGTGATATAGGTTCAAACAACCACCAAGTAGATGATGCAGAGACATAACCCTGCATGGTAGATAGCATAGGACATAACCCTGCCTGGTAGATATCATAGGTCATAGAAGCAGAGACATAAACCTGGCTGGTAGATAATATTGGGACATTAACCCGTCTGTAAGATAGTTTGGGGATAAAGTCACCTGGTTGATGATACAAGGGCAAACCCTGTATGCAGGTAGATGATACAAGGGCAAACCCTGTATGCAGGTAGATGATACAAGGGCAAACCCTGTATTCAGGTAGATGATACAGGGGCAAACCCTGTATCCAGGTAGATGATACAGGGGCAAACCCTGTATACAGGTAGATGGTACAGGTAAATTAGGGTTGTGTACCTAAAGTAGGTCTATCTGTAACGTGGTCTTATAGAGGAGGCTATACATCACACCCCATTGTAAGGAGACGGAAATAAGAGACGGAGATAGAAATAACATTGTTTAATATAATGGCAGTTTAAATGAAAGAATTTCAATAACACAGAAATAATACTGTATAATATAATGGCAGTTTAAATGGAAAATTTCACTAACACAGAAATAACACTGTATAATATAATGGCAGTTTAAATGAAAGAATTTCAATAACACATAAAAATAAACATTGTTTAATATAGTTGCAGTTAAAAATAAAGAATTTCAATAACACATAGAAATAACATTGTTTAATACAATGGCAGTTTAAATAAAAGAATTTTACTAATACAGAATTAATACTGTTTAATATAATGACAGTTTAAATGAGAAAACTTCACTAACACAGAAATAACACTGTATAATAAAATAGGAGTTTAAATGGGAAAATTCCAATAACACAGAAACAACATTTTTTAATATAATGGCAGTTTAAATAAAATAATTTCAATAACACATAAAAATAACATTGTTTATTATATTGGCAGTATAAATGAAAAAAGTTTACTAGCACAGAAATAACACTGTATAATATAATAGCAGTTTAAATGAAAGAATTTCAATAACACATAAAAATAAACATTGTTTAATATAGTTGCAGTTAAAAATAAAGAATTTCAATAACACATAGAAATAACATTGTTTAATACAATGGCAGTTTAAATAAAAGAATTTTACTAATACAGAATTAATACTGTTTAATATAATGACAGTTTAAATGAGAAAACTTCACTAACACAGAAATACAGTCAGGCAGCAATTAAGGCACTAAACGGACACGTGGTCACCTCGGCCATAGTCAGGGAGTGCCTAATTAACCTACAAGCTCTGGCAAGGCACAATCAAGTCAAGATTGGTTGGGTGCCAGGGCATAGGGGAATACTTGGAAATGAAGCCGCAGATGCGCTGGCCAGGGAGGGGTCCTCGACTCCCCTGATTGGACCGGAACCTGCGGTGGGTATTTCCAAATCCATGGTCAGGATGACAGTGCGAAGGTGGATGGCTGAAAGACACTGTGAGCACTGGATCAGGGCCGAAGGGATGAGACACAGTAAGCTAACCCTTAGGAGACCTTCCTTGGGGCTGCAGAAGAGTCTCATCTATCTGTCTAGGCAGGAATTAAGGATAGCCACAGGACTACTCACGGGACACTGTGGACTAAGGAAACATTTGCATAAAATGGGTATCTACAAGGATGAACCAGTGTGCAGATTGTGCGGGCAGGAACAGGAGACTGCCACACACATTATTTACAGATGTGGAGTACTTGCTGAGAGGCGCTTCAACCTCTTTGGTGATGGAACGGCTTTGGTGGATGCTGAAGGTAAAACTCTAGTCAGGAAACTCCTAAACCTGGTAAGAGGGAAGGGGTTATTTGACTAGATCAGGGAGGTAAGTACAATATACCTTAAGGTAGCAGTGCTTCGGGCAATTCAAACCCGCTCCCAAGGTAAAAAAAAAAAAAAAAAAAAAAAAAAAAACACAGAAATAACACTGTATAATAAAATAGGAGTTTAAATGGGAAAATTCCAATAACACAGAAACAACATTTTTTAATATAATGGCAGTTTAAATAAAATAATTTCAATAACACATAAAAATAACATTGTTTATTATATTGGCAGTATAAATGAAAAAAGTTTACTAGCACAGAAATAACATTGTTTAATATATTTGTAGTTTAATTAAAAGTACTTCAATAACACATAGAAATAACATCGCAATGTCAGTTTTGATTGTGTATTATGACATGCTACACAAACCGCTTGCGCCATTTTGTTTCCTTTGGGTTTTGTAGACTGCGACCCGAGGAAACCGAGTTTGGTTACCCTTTGACCTCCAACCCTCGGTTTTTCTACGAGAAATATTACCGTGCTTTGAAGTCTTATAAAGAAGCCAAAAGGGAGGCTATGCCTGATTAAATTCTCCATTGTAAGGGCAAACGTACTTTCTTGTTAAATATACACACCACATTATAAAAAGGCAGACTCCATAGAAATCGTTTTGGATGTTCATTTAGTCGATCACTTTGAAAGTTCAGCACTAAATAGTTTTTATGAAAAGTAATTTTTATTTTCCAGTATTTTTTCTGTCAATATTATATATAATATTGTAAAAATACATGTTAGTAATTTTTTTAAAATTTTCATTGATTTTTTATGTTACAAATTTACACGATCTTACTGTTTGTTAAACATCAACGACACTCGTAAGTTGTCAAGGGAATTTAAAAACTATGTCCGAATGAAAAAAAAGATTTTATAAACATTATTGTATTAAAATGTTTGAAATGCTCAGATGATATGAGAAAAATAATTAGAATTTAATACACACAATTTTTCTAAAAATAAGAGTTTATTATAACGTTAGACTTAAAATAAAAATAAATTTATAAATCAGACGTTAAGGGTAAGTTTGAAATTTCATACAGAAAAGAATTTCCGTACAATCTGTGAAGGTTTCTTTGAGGTTTATGTATTTGTAATTCTAAAGTCATATAAAAAAAATTGAAATGATAGTATATTATAAAATAAAAAAATATTGCTCCGAGATATGCTTTTATATCTTCCTCCGAGGTCATCGTTTCATTGGGCTGGCACTGTTACATGAGATCCCCAACCCCTGCAACAGGGTTTCTTTTACTTCAAGTGAACGCCATAATATAGGGAAGTTTTGAAATACAATTAAAAACAACAAGAAATATATAAAAAATACTTATATAATAATATAACTTGAGTTACATATGAATGCATCGCATTATAAATTACGCACAAGCGATAAAACTGAACAGCCTCCTTCGATCGGTTAAACAGTTTAGTCAACGCAGCGTTCGCCGCTCTGTACTATGTGTAACTATGCCTTTTTGTTTGTACTTCTAATGTTTTGCTGTTATATTATAATACAACTATTTATATGTGTATTTAATTACTAATACTTCATATGTGTTCGATATTTTGCTTTTAAAATATCCCTGGTTAGCCGGTAGCCACCCTCTTCTCCTACCTTGTCACTGTAAGTTTCCTCGATTCTTAGTGCCATGGGATCAGTATGTCTTTTCTTAGCCTTACTTAGTTCTATATGCCCTTTCTTATCGTTACTCTTAAAATGGTGAGCAAAAGTTGGCATTAGTTATGTATAACCGCAAAGAGACTAGAGACGTATCTAAGCCATACTTCAGAATGATTGTGTCTGTGAAGTAGAGATACGACCCTCTCCCCTTGACACCACGATGCTCTGAGTATCCTCTGCCAGATGCTTACATGTCCCAACCTACATTTGCAATCCTTCCCTATCCTTTCTTGATAATGAAGATGTCGTGTCTATGATGAAACGTCTTCACATATTGCCTTAGGAGAGGATAACAGGTCCACTATGTATAAAGGTTCACCCCCAACATAACGCTGCCATTCTTAATAAGTCATGAAGGAAAGCCAGACAGTTTCAAATGTGTTTTGGTGTTAGTTCTGTGTCCGGGTGAGTATGGCTGCTTCGGTAGGTTTTCCTGCCTCTCTCTGTCGGAGTCCAATCCTCTGTGACGGCCAGTTCTTAGTCTGACTATGGTTGCTGTTACAAGTCCATACTCATTGATCTTACAGAGCGGTTAGTTCTGTGTCCGGGTGGGTATGGCGGCCTCGGTAGGTTTTCCTGCCACTCTCTGTCGGAGTCCAATCCTCTGTGACGGCCAGTTCTTAGTCTGACTATGGTTGCTGTTACGAGTCCATACTCATTGATTTTACAGAGCCGTTAGTTCTGTGTCCGGGTGGGTATGGCTGCCTCGGTAGGTTTTCCTGCCCTCTCTGTCGGAGTCCAACCCTCTGTGACGGCCAGTTCTTAGTCTGACTATGGTTGCTGTTACGAGTCCATCCTCATTGATCTTACAGAGCGGTTAGTTCTGTGTCCGGGTGGGTATGGCTGCCTCGGTAGGTTTTCCTGCCTCTCTCTGTCGGAGTCCAATCCTCTGTGACGGCCAGTTCTTAGTCTGACTATGGTTGCTGTTACGAGTCCATCCTCATTGATCTTACAGAGCCGTTAGTTCTGTGTCCGGGTGGGTATGGCTGCCTCGGTAGGTTTTCCTGCCTCTCTCTGTCGGAGTCCAATCCTCTGTGACGGCCAGTTCTTAGTCTGACTATGGTTGCTGTTACAAGTCCATCCTCATTGATCTTACAGAGCCGTTAGTTCTGTGTCCGGGTGGGTATGGCTGCCTCGGTAGGTTTTCCTGCCTCTCTCTGTCGGAGTCCAATCCTCTGTGACGGCCAGTTCTTAGTCTGACTATGGTTGCTGTTACGAGTCCATCCTCATTGATCTTACAGAGCCGTAGATTCATTGGAATTATATTCTGTTTAGTTTGAATTTAGCCACGGCATTCGTATCCAATATGGTGTCCATATTTCCTATCCTGTGTGGGAATTATTATTCAAAATGGCTGATCACCATAAAATAGCAAGACATAATAATAGTTAAGAAGGTGTGGTTAGGTTAGGTTATGTTAGGTTGGCTTAGGTTAGGTTAAATTATGTTATGTTAAGTTGGGTCATGTTATGTTAGGTTAGGTTATGTTAGGTTGGGTTAGGTTAGGTTTGGCTAGGATATGTTATGTTAGGTTAGGTTATGTTACGTTAGTTTGGGTTAGGCTTAGATTAGGCGAGGTTGGGTTAGGTTTAGGTTTGGTTAGGTTAGGTTTGGCTAGGTTATGTTATGTTGTTAGGTTAGGTTACGTTAGGTTGGGTTAGGTTAGGTTTGGTTAGGTTATGTTAGGTTAGATAATGTTAGGATGGGTTAGGTTTAGGTTAGGTTATGTTAGGGTATGTTAGGTTTAGGTTAGGTTAGGTTAGATTATGTCAGGTTTAGGTTAGGTTAGGCTATGTTAAGTTGGGTTAGGTTTAGGTTTGATTAGGAACGTTCTTATTCATTTCCATGTCCTTCATGTGCTTGCAATTAGTTCCAGATAAGTTAATTTTTATTTTTACTCACTTGACCTATTTATAAAACATTAAGCATTTATGAACCTGCCGTATTTTCATCTATGCCAATACTATTCACACATTTTACACTTGATAATGACAAATATTGTTATAGTAATTCCAAAAAACATGACTATACGTTCGACGCCATACAAAAAGAGGCAAATACATGGAAAAATACAAACAATGAAAATTATTATATATTATTCCTACAACCCCCTTTGCTTATTATTATTACCCAAAGTTAATATATCGTGCAGTGCGGATCACGTAGCCGTGCACTTGGCCTTGAGAGATCACAGTAGGCGAGACGGATGGCAGAGAATCAGTATAAATACTTCCTGCAGACATGATAAGGACTGTCAAAAACAATCCTAACCAGGCTAATGATAGGTTAGCTTTGATGTGGCATAACAATCTTGATATATGTGTAGACATATCCGATGAAGAAGCTGTTGATGTTTAAAACATTCCGAACATGTAATATGTTTTCACATTTGGTAGTACACGAGTTATCTCAAGGTCTAACAAACGGTAATAAGAGTCGCACTCTACATGAGGGGCAAATGATTACATTCACATTTTCGTAATGTTTAGAAATTTTAAACAATTTTAAAAACCTATTTGAATTATTTATGTCTTATCTATATAACTATAGATTTTCTTAGAAGGTTTTAAATAAATAAAAACTTTCTAACCCCAAAACGGTTTTTTTTAATTCACTATGTGCCTAACTCCATTATTCTTGTAATAATGTTCTCCAAAGATGGATGATTTGCAATCGAAATGTAGGCCTACATGACAATTCATATACAATGTTTTCGTGGTTAAGAGGTTTCCTTATTTAAAATTTATAAAATTACACTACAGTTGCCCCAAATCGTTATTTCTTGGAAGGCTATTTAAGCGCAGGTTATAAACATTTCAGTCCCCTTGGTTGGTTGTGAATAGCTTATTTTATTTCCAAGAGGATTCATTAAGCTACCTTATTACATCTTTAGTCGTTTATAAAAACCGAAATTTGTTTCAGTCACACAGAAGACAAATCTCGTTAGCGATTTAGGACGCGAATGTAGGTCAACAAATTCAATCTTCGCGGATACAAACCGGCGTTTAATGTGTGTATTTATACAGCCTCTTTCCTCGCGGAATTACATCCAACACTTCCTAAGTTCTACACTTGACGGAATGAGAAATACTTCAATATATTGTACCGAAGAGAAAACTAGTTCGCATGACTCTGTGAGAAAATGCTTATCCCAAAGGATGGGAAGTAAATCTGCCTTTAGTCGGTTTTATTGCTTTTATAGGTTCTACTTTGTAGGTCAGAGGTTCTAGAAGATTGCATTTATTTTGTAAACTAATTTGCGGATACTGCAAACATGTTTGACGTTGTTCCTTCAAGTCGAACAATACAACCCTTTCTTGGTTGAGACGAATTAGGGGTTTGTATATAGCATTTGGAAATGAGGAGAGTCATATAGGATTAAGATCTGAGTTAGCCGAAAGCCCTATAGTTAACTAGCTATTTTATGGCTTCTACAAATTTAAAACTAACATGGTTTTACAATTCTTTCTCTTTCGTTTTTCTAACTACTCCCGTTTTTCTTTTTCATCTCTCTCTTTCTCTCTCTCCCTTTCTTTCTCTATCTATCCCTTTCTCTCTTTTCTTACTATCTATTTACATTTCTATCTATCTTGGGTTTTACATATTTAACTGATACTAATCCAAGTTTCTTTTATATTTTCTTTTTGCTTCCCAATAAATCAAAAACTTTCTGGGCGTAATTTTCCCATCCACTCCTCGAGCACTTTGAAAAGCTTTTCCTGTTGGACCTTACTACTCTCCCAACACTAAAAACAGTATAACATCAGGTTTTCTCTAATCCGCTCTCCATTTCTTATTCCTGACAAAAAGCAAATAAACGCACCGCTTACGTATTCCAAAGCATTATATTAAAATCATGAGCGTTTTCATCCACAACTAGGGGTTTATATATCAAGGATTTAAACTATAGGGGGAAGGAAAATATTTTTACAGGATTGCCAACAAGGATTTTCTTTCCGAATTCTACTAAGCTAATTCACTGCCAACATAAAAATAATTGCAATTAAAAAGTAAATAAATTTTGATATTGTACTATATTTTTACGTTAAATTGATTCCCTCGTCTATGATTACATTCTTCTACGGTTAAAAACTATAGTTTTTTCTATAAAAAACTATTGATAGCCAATTGTTTTAGTTTGTTGGCGACCTATTTACATGCTTTTAATACCGAAATGCAACAGGGCTGGCAACTCCAACTAGTCACTCCAAGCCAGAGATCTTCACTAGTATTTCTTAGAGAGCCAAATAGTTTGCGTGAAGTTTTCCTGATACACTATTAGGTAGTACAAGTGGTATTAAATAACTTACAAAAATATGATTATAACATAAGTTTGTTACATCATTAAAATAAATCAACTGTTTTGCTTATAAAAAAAAGTAGGGAAATGTATTTTACCTAACTCCAGGAATAACTGCATTTGTGAACTCTTTGAAGGCGAAGGGCCAAATCTATCGCAGCTCTCTAATTTGGCGTATATGTTAGCAGGCTGGGAAGAAACTGAAATTCTCAAAATGTTTTCACCGTCTCGCTCGTTAACCTAGATCTGTACTTGTGTTTTATGAGCTTTAGCTTTCCGAATGTAAATTTTCAGACATGTGATACAAAAACACATAATATTTACTGAGCACAGTGAGTTAAGTTGGTACATTTGTCCTTTTCAAATCCTTTTCAAAACTCATAGTGAGATATATGGAAATTTTTCCCTTCAAAATCACCATTGCCACCGAACATCTGTTTCAATCCCTCTGCTATAATAATAATGGTCTGTGGACCGCAAAAAATTATTCTCAGGGTGCGTTGAGGATGCATGATCTAAGCCACCCTAATGACGTTAAGGAAACATTATTAAACACATGTTACACATTTATTTTAAAATATTTAAATATTATAATCAAATAAGTAGATTTTAATAATTTTGTTTACAATAATCAATGCCGTGGATTATATTAAAATTGTTATTTCCCTGGTGCCAACTTGAGTCGGTGGTGTTACTGTGGATATAGTTACAAACTGTCGAGGGTCGGCATGGGCCTGTTACTCGCACTCAACCAGGCACTTGTTCACATTGTCGATCAGTGTAGATGCACAATCACTTGTCGCGATATTCTACAAAATACCCGAAACAAAGAAAATGAAAGTTAGTCTAGATGTATTAAAAACTTGTAAACTGTTTAATTTGTGTCAAAAGCGCAATGGTTTGAATAATCCAAATTTAGGAGGGTTTGTTATGAAATATCTACTCTAACGTTTGCATAATAAAATACACTCGATTTGAATGTTGTATAAAATTGTATCTTTTACTTTGAGTGCGTAGTTTATCGAGGAATTAAAACCAAGAGAATTTCTTCAAGAGAATAATCAAAATAATATTTTTGGGACAATTATTGAATATAAACCTGTTTTCACATAATTTATTATGATTGATTTATTTTAAATGGTTTAATACTCAACTTAATGGTGAAAAGGTAGTATTGATTTGTTTGTTTAAATGAACCTATAAGCATTGAGTTTAAATAGAAATTAGAAATAAAATTTGTTATTTAAATAAATGTTTACTTTGTGAATTTATTATATTGGGTTTGCTGCTTGTAAAATGTACTGTAATTATTTTTTAGGTTTCAATTTTATTATGTATAAAACCTAGGCTGAAATGTATTATGTAGGCTAATTTTTATTATGGACTGTATCTCGTATGATTAATGTTATTTATGTGAATATGTTTTATTGTTATAAATAAATAAATAAATAAATAAATATATATATATATATATATATACTGACTAGTGGGTTGGAACTAAACAAAACTGCACACTTATACATCATACATATGTGTAATAATAATTAATGTAAAACAAGTAGTTGATATAAATATTAATAAATAATCCGGAGTACATTCGTTCATTCTGCAATGCATAAAATCGCAGTTCCGACGTTTCGCTAGAATCTCATCTAGCATTGACGAGGTGAACCCTACAACAGCTGAATTGCGAAACATTTATTCGCGATTTTACACACTGCAAAACAAATGGATGTACTACAAATTATAACTGTTCATCATATTTTTCCATCCTTGAAGGAACACGTATCAGCATATATATATATATATATTATAACATAAAGTACGAGGCCTTAGAGTAATTTCAGTTAGTTGCTAAAATAATTATCTGTAGGATTAAGCAAA
>JBAIZL010000011.1:12522890-12560390 GCA_036971475.1 Prosapia bicincta | reverse complement strand
CTTCAATATCTTCCTCAAGAACCACTCCTGTGTGCAATATCTTCTCCCCCTAAGTACAATATCCCTCCTTCAAGAACTTGCTCAAGACCACTCCGATGTAACTATCTATCCTTTATTATCTTCCTCGGGAACCATTCCTAAATTCAATATTCTCCTATTCTAAGTTTCCTATATTCAATATCCCCTTATTCTGTGTTCAATATCCCTCCTTCAATATCTTCCTCAAGAACCACTCCTGTGTGCAATATCTTCTCCCCCTAAGTACAATATCCCTCCTTCAATATCTTGCTCAAAGACCACTCCGATGTAACTATCTCTCCTTTATTATCTTCCTCGGGATCCATTCCTATATCCAATATCTACTTCTCCTATTTTCAATATCTGCTCTTCATTATATTTCTCAAAAACCACTCCTATCTTCAATATCATCTTCGAAATCACTTTTGATTTGAATTTATTAGATCATATTTCTTTATTTTCCATTGTAATTTCATCCTATATTATATCCGATATAATATTAGAAAGGTATTTGTATGTAGGTAGAATGGTTGTGCTGTCCTGCCCATCACAAACCTTGCCACTTATTTCAGTGGTGTCATTTATTACGCGTAGATAGCAAGTTGCATTGCATCAACCCAAACAAGGATTTTTAGCGCAGGTGTAGATTTGCTTCTTGCTACAGAAATTAAACCTTGTGAAGTGTTTGTGGCTAAGAAACTGTCAAACTGTTTTGACACGTCCAGAATAAAAGTTTTCTCCACAAGGGGAAAATTGTTATTACGAGAAATCTGCTCACGGTACTTCTGTTCCTTATCAATATTATAAGAGACACAAACAACTCCTTTTCATCAATATTGTTTGCCGTAATAGACAGTTAAAAAGTTCCTTTCCCCTTCTTTTCTGTCGTCATTTTATTAAAGCTCTCATCTAAATGAAAAACGTTTTCACAAGTATTCCTGAACACGGGAACAATGGATAGAAAAGGGAAGCAGAAAAATGAAGTTTTTTCCTACTTTTGACTTCAGTTTCGATTTGTATAAAACATTTTCATTGTAAGTCGCTTTCTTTGTCGCAGAGTTGGTAAATAATTCACACGTCACGCCTAGAGAGGCGAGAAGATTTTTGAAACGAAAGAAAACTTTACAACTTAAAATGGAATTTAATTGTTGTTCGCGGGAAAGGAACAAACTTACAAGATTATTTTCGCTAAGTCAGTCAACATATTTTACAAGGTTGAAAGCTTTTGTAATTTTCAGTTTATATTGTTGAAATATACGAGTAATTCTCATTTAAAATTTATTGAATTTAGTTTTTTATTAAACTTTCACACATTGTTAAGAAACGTGAGTTTTTTTGTCTTGGATTATTCACGTGACGAAATGCGTGTCTTAGTTGTAAAAGGTGTTTGTAGAACTTATAGAAAACACTCAAATAATTGCATTCTTTTATTTCCCCCTCACGTATTGTTGATTAAGGTTGTCTGGATTAGGGAAAATAAAATAATTATTCAACCATGTATTCTTTTTATCCAATGTCGCGACAGACCGTAAAGATTTTAAAAAATACAAGTAATATAAACAAAAATTGTTTGAAGCCAAATCTTAGTTGGGTCAAAAAATGATTATTTTAGTACTTTTTGTTAAATTATTACAACTAACATAAATAAAGTAGCAAACCTATGCGTTAAAATATACATATGATGTTATACCTCATATACTATAATATAAAATCAGCTGTTCTATGAAATCATATGTTATCACTTATTTTACCCAATTGAGACGAAATAATTAGATTGCATACTTTTCCTATTTTGTCAAACGTTTTTCTCCCATATAAAACTAAAATTATTGTATTAAATTTAACTAATGAATTAATATTTGAAAATACTGTATACTAATAGCACCAAAGGGCATCCACTACAAGTTTTAAAAAAATTATTTGAACTTGCGTGAATAAAACGTATTTTATTAAAGATTGAAAATTTGAACAAGATATATATATATATATATATATATATATATATATATATATATATATATATATCACTTTCACTACAGGCCTGTGTACTTAAACAAGAATCTTACTTGGTATTTATGCGAGTTACCTTTCAAAGATTGATAGTATCTCCATCATCGGGCATCATACCCGATAAGTGATACCCGATGATGGAAATACTACCAATCTTTGAAAGTTAACTCGCATTAATACCAAGTAAGATTCTTGTTTAAGTACATATAGTGAATTGAATACAAGAAAACAGTGTTGCAAAACATAGAAATATATATATATATATATATATATATATATATAGAATATCAAATGTGTTTTCCTGTTAGAATATTTTTAAGATCAAATAATACACACAAATACAGGAATATTTAATTTATTGAACAATAAACTCTAAGCTTTTCGTTGGCTTACATTACCAACATCTTCAGGAGTTACAATATTAAGAATGATCATTCTTAATATTGTAACTCCTGAAGATGTTGGTAATGTAAGCCAACGAAAAGCTTAGAGTTTATTGTTCAATAAATTAAATATTCCTGTATTTGTGTGTATTATTTGATCTTAAAAATATATATATATATATATATATCAAAACAACTGAGGTTATTCAAATACAAGAATTATTTATTAATTTTTATTCAAAGCTTTTCATTTGTAAATATTACCAACATCATCAGGAATCATATTGATGATGTTTTCAAACAAAAAGTTTTGAATAAAAATTAATAAATAATTCTTTTTTGGAATAACCTCAGTTGTTTTGATAATTACACAAGAAAATATTATATGTATGTCTATGTATATATATATATATATATATATATATATATATATATATATATATATATAAATAAGGAATTAAATGACACGAAATATTGCAATGTAATGTAAACAATCTATTACATACAAATACAAAGTAACGTCAGCTCTTTTTAAAACACAAGACAACATTACTAATAAAGCAGGTAAGTGTAGCTAGACGGTTCTAAACAGTTACTCAGCTTCTGTTTTAACTAGGCTTCTGAATTATTGCTTTCAATGGCAAAATAATTTAACAACAATAATGTTTTAAAAAGTGCATACAAAGAGAAAACCTAAAATCAAAAAAATTATAGTGAATCTAGATGAATATAACTTAAACTTACTAAAACAATATTTCGTTAACTGACCTCAATAGAAATTTTGACGTTTTTATTCATTTCAATTCCTTCTACTAGTTCAGACCTTATAACTGTTCAAAGTTTCAACCGTTAATAAAATACTTTTTATTCGTCCACTCAAGTTAAAATGCATTTCCCTAAACGTGTTGCGAATGACACTTGCTGTTAATACATTTTTTCAAATATTAATTAATTAACCAAATAAGTGATAACATATGATTAAATGAAACAGCTGATTTTCTGTTATAGGTAATGTGGTAGAACAGCTGTTTTAACCCATAGGTTATGTTACTTTATTTATATTAAATGTAGTTATTTAATAATAAGTAACTAAATTTTTATTTTTCTTCGTTGACCAAAATAGGTATTGATTTTAATATTTTTTGTTAATATTATTTGTTTCTTTTTTGAAACAATTGTAATAAAATCAAATTTAATTAAATATACACTTGCGCCAGAAACATGAGCTTAAGGTTCCTGTCTGGCCCAAGGGTGCTTTAATAATCCTGGACGCCTCTTTACCCCTTTCTCGGCAAAATTGCGGTACCGTGACTCGTTTCCCTTTAGATGCTTCCTTGTGTAGTCATAATTAGGTGAATACACAATGATAATAAAATTATAAAAATGAATGTAAGCTACACAATACCAGGCGCGGGGAATATTTCTGTTTTATTCGTTTAGTGAGATATAATGTGAGATTCCTAAAATAATACTAAGCATTTTGATACAGTTTCCAAACATCCTGAAGAAATAAAACCCTGAAGTTACTTCTTTTAGCGGTATCAAAAGCGTTACTGGAAAAAATGAAAATATTTTCCCAACGCCCTATACTGTGGGGTTATAAAATTAGTAATTAAAACAAATGTCGAAATATAATTTTAAGATTTTTATCCATTGTTGTTTCAGCATAAGAGTATCACAAACACAGTAAACCAGTCCATATATATAATTCCGTTAGCCGAATTTTGAGTGAATAATCGTGGGAGCTTGGAAGGTCGTACAGAGCTGGGATTTGACTCAAATTAAAGGTATTGGCACAAAGAAGCGTTGACAAATATAGGATTTTCTCAATTTTCAACATTTTTAGGGTTTTGAGGAACTTGAAGTTACCAAAAATCTCCATAAGAAATACATTGCAATGAAAAACAGCTAAGTATGATTTTAAAATATTTCAGCTGAGAAACAGCTGTACAAATATTATATTAAAAACAGCTGAGTACAAATATTTTAACAGTATTAAAGATTAATTAGACATATGAACTTGGGATCAGGTTTGGTTAATGGAGTACGTCTTATCGTACTAGATATGTTTGACAAATGTATTAATTAAATTAGAAATAATCACTGGTTCTGGAAAATAATCATGTTTCTTTCAATAATTAAATTAATATCAACAGATCCTAACATGGTATTTCAAACGAAAAGGAATAAATTTTCTTTAAGACTTACATTTTCAGTAACTAGACTATAAGTAAGGCTTCAATCGACCAAACCTGATTTTACACATGATCAGCTTTATGTTGCACTAATTGGAGTAAAATCTCAAGATGAATTAAAGGTACCTATTGATAATACGATTGGTAAAAAAAATCAAATTGAAAACACAATCTCAAAAATATATAGTTTATGAGGAAACCTCGTTATGAAAAATTTGAATTGTATTAAATTAATTTCTATTAAAAAATAAAATGACCATACAAAAGTTTAAAATGTGTTTGAATATGAATAGGAGCATTTGCCCCTACAAGCCCCTAGTGCACGGCTATTTGTTTATTTATTTTGTGCAATATTTATTCAGGCCATTATCAATACGTAAATCATTTTAAAAAATGAATAAGAAAACATATAAACAGTCTGCGGATAAAAACAAGCAGGTAAGAATATTAAATAAAAGCACTTGGGGTTGCAAGGGTTGTAATATGAGGACAATATTGTTAGACAATCTCTCCAGCCACTTAATTTCGCGAATAAAGCGAACAAAACTGAAAATCTCTCTCTTTTGCCAATAAGGTTTGTGAGCTTGTTTCAAGCTTAAAAGTTATATTTCTTCTGCAACTTCTCTCTGCAACTTATAAAGTCACGGATCAACCGTGGGAAATCGAGATGTGACGTCACGGCGTGTTGACTCAATGCGTTTTCCAATTCATTCTATTAGTTACCATTCTTATATATATCTTGTTCAAATTGAAAATCTTTAATAAATACTTTTTATTCATCCAATCAAGTTCAAATACATTTTTTCAAACTTGTAGTGGATGACACTTGTTAATAGAGTTTTTTTCAAGTATTTTTTCATTAATTAAATTTAATGAATTAATTTTAGTTTTAAGTGAGAGAAAACATTTCACAAAAAGGGCAAGATATGAAATATAGCTATTTTGACCCATTTGGCGTAAGTGATAACATATGATTTCATAAAACATCTGATTTTATGTTATAGGTTATGCGGTAGAACAGCTGTTTTAATGCATAAGATATGTTAAATAATTTAAATTAATTGCAATTATTTAATAAAAAGTAATTAAAGTAAATCTTTTCTTTGTTGATCTAAGTAGGAATTAACTTTAAATTTTTTTATTTATATTACTTGTTTAATGATTTAGTAACACAGAGACAAAGACCTAATAACAGTAGTGAGAATTTTCTACAATTTAAAAAAGATTTTTTAAAATGTTCAAAAACACATGTTTTAAGATAAATAGTTTAGTTTTTTCTCTTAAATTTTGAAATATTTCTTAAATAAAAGTAATTTTTTGTTTGTAATTATATGGAATACTATAACCATAACTGTACAGTCTGACAAAATGTAAATACATTTCAAAATACTTTTGTAAAAGTACTTTACATTAGGTATTAGAGTAAGAAATATCGTAAAGTGTGTCGTAGTGTAGAAGACTTTATCGTTACCTAACAATGTAGATGGCATGGATATGTTCGAAGATGCCTGAGGTTCGACTTGCTAAGCAAATCCTAATGTAGTAGGAAATCCCTCACGGTAGAAGGGAAAGAGGAAGGCCTCGCCTTAGGTGGAGAGAAGGAATAAAACGACAGACAATTGGATAAAACCTACGGATGGGTGGGGAAGAGCGGAGACTGGATTTCGGAAGACGAGGGGAACGTTATAAACCGATCAAATTACATGACATTATATTGGAAATTCGGTTACGAGTTCTTTTATCTACGACTTTAGGTTCTAGTTTTTCTATTACGTGCGGAATCGAGCAACGAAACTGTGAAAAAGATGGATATCACGTGCTCATTAATGTTGAGAAATATTAAAGGGTAACGTTTGGAAATACTGTTAATAAAGACTGTCAAAGCAATGGGAAAAGCTTATTGCTTTAAATCTATGTCATTTCCTGTATGGTTGCAAGTTAGATTTATGTTGCGTTCGGTCCCTTTTAATGGGAATAATTTTTCAGAATAACGACTAAATTTAATCTAGCTTCACCAAACTATACCAAGTGGTTCCTTGGCGAAACGAATGCCAAAACAGGAAGCCAAATATAAATTAAACAGCACAAACATAAACATTTGTCTAAATAAGGGAAAACAACTCTGCTGGATGCGAGTAATAAATCTTTCTAAACGAGTGGTTTCCGTTTTGAACATTGCGGCCATTTTTATGACCGATGGCTGTGATTAAATGTAATTCTTTACACGAGACATGAACACAAGACTTTAAAAATTTTGTTTAGGGTTTAATTTATTTGTCTAATATATTACCGTTGTATCCGAACATCGCCCCGTTACTCGTGAATGTTATGTTAGGATCAGTTTATCTCAAAATAAAATTATTACGTAAAAAACCAAAACCTGTAGCAAAGATGTAAATTTCGAGAAATATGACACATTTTTATTTTGGAATGTTACAAAGGCTTTTCTCCGAAGTGCAAATTGGGTGAAAGTTTTAGTTAAATATAGGGAACCTTTGGAGCGTCAATTGTAAAAGTGTACATCCGGAACGTTTCTAGGTCTGTATGTGTAAAGTAACAGCACTTTAATATGAAAACACCCGAATAACGTTTCTGTGTCATACAGTTTATCTATGTTTGCGATGGTATCGTCATTCAGTAATCAAGTTGCTTTTATATTAAGAACTACTTTTTACTAAATTAAATCCTAAAGTAACGCAATTAAAAGTTTATTAATAAATAGTTTCTTTTTTGTATATTTAAATTCATAAAGTGAATTTTAAACAATATTCCTTAGTAACAACTTCTTCGACTGACTGTTGTCAAACATCGTCAGTATCTATGTTGACCACCAGGATGCGTTGTTGTGGCAGCAGTTTATTAACGTGGCCGAACAGTGGTCGTGGTTCATATTGATTGTTTTACTTTATTTTTGTTTTTCTTTTAATGTCATATTGCTATAGTACGTTATGTTATGCTAGTTTTAGTTGATGTGTAAATTATCATTCTCGTAATCTGTGCTCGTTTATCTGTGACCTGTTTCTATCAGGCTGGAAAAAGTTGAACCTGTGTTATTTCTAATTGATTATGTGCTCTTTGCATCTTTGTTGAAAACTGCAACCAATAGTGTTCATTGTGTGTTATTCATTCAATGAGTGTTTACTACATCTTTCTTTCTGCAAGTGCATTACCAGTAAATTAAAACTTATGTCTGAGGAATGTTATAGTATCTCCTAGTACCTATTATATTAAATATAGTTACGCAATACAGCTGTGCTGACTTTTTAGTAACGCTATATTTATTCACCAAGGTAGTTTATTAGAACCTATTTAATAAAATTTAAAAATAATAAATTATTACTTTAAACGTGTAGAGTTCTAATAGTGCATCATCTCATTACGGTACGTCCAGTATTAAACCTATCACAAAACCTTGGAATGTAGAATAAACACGTCACCTCGGCATTCTTGAAGAATTACATGGTTCTATTTTATTGATTAAAACTTGGATGTTAATTCTTATCGCCAGCACCACCGATGGGGTTGTTTTATTAATATTTTTATTAAATTCGTGCCACGTTATTACTATCGAAGTCTTCAAATCGTAACATTTTTTGGCAAATTTATTCAACATAATAAGAGCAGATAGCCTAAAGAATAGGTAAACGCGCTGGAATCCTTCAGATGGAGGATGCAAGTAGATAGAGCGAAATATTTTTAATAATAATTGTACAACGTTGTCAGTAACTTGAACCATGCTTCTAACTTCAGCTGCCAGAAATATTTCCAAATCTTGTACGACACAGACAGAAGTAAGTGGGGAAGGTTGAAGCGGGAATTCATCATTTTCTTTGGTTTTTCCGATCTGGGAGCAGCGTTTCCATTATAACTTTTCCCGCTTTGACAGAAAGTTAGAAAAAGCTTCAAAAGTTGCACTTAAAGCGGGAGTAGGGACTTCGCAAGTGTGGAGAACAGAGCTCGACTGGTTTCGTATTCTTTCAACGCTTTTCATTCAAGGCTACAACTTCACAATCAGAATACTCAAAGGGATAAAATCAACTGTGGTTAATTTACATTCATTGTTGAGATAAAAAAAAGTAACATAAACAAAAACTCTCTAAAGGCAATTCCTACTCAAGACAACAAAGAAAACTTTTATTTTATTTATTTTTTATTAAGTAATTACAATTAATGTAAATAAAGCAAAATACCCTTTGCGTTAACACAGCTGTTCTACCACATAACCTATAACATTAAGTCAGCTGTTTCATGAAATCATATGTTATCATTGTGAACTAGCTATATTGCATACCATGCCCCTTTTGTAGTTTTTATCCCATATAAAACTAAAATTAATTCAATAAATTTAATTAATGAATTTCAATTTGAAAAAAAAAACTAATAACACCTACTACTGTCACCCACTACTAGCATAAAAAAATGTATTTGAACTTGTGTCGATGAATAAGAATGCTTCAATGAAAATTGAACAGATTGGCCTATATATAAGAGGAGTGTGAACTAGTAGAAGGAATTAAATCATTTTAATACCACAGATGTGCCGTGAGGAAGTAGTTCTGGTCTTGAAGGTTATAAAACAGTTTCATCGTTTTATTACTTGTAATTGTAATTAATACAAATCGCCTGAAACATGAAATCAAACTGAAATCATTGTTCTGTATGATGTATGACGTGTTTCATGGAAAAGCATTTGCACAATACACTTTACAAACACCCTCGGAACGGCGTTAATTATACTGTGGTTCGTGCCAACATTAGTAAATAACACAAACTATACTATTTGAACGTCACAACTAAATACGATTAAAAACTATTGCACAAATAGGACATTTCCGGAGAATAAATTGCATTATGCAAACACTGCGATGCGGATTAAGGCAAACAATTTGAACAAACAAAATACACAGAGTAGAAACGACGGCCAGTGAAGCAAATACATGGATACAGGGAAAGTAAGAAGATATTACACTTATCACATGTTCCTTGTTTGTACAACAGCGGTTGTACTTACTTAGGGGATGTAGGGCTTGACGCTAGGGCGACTATTGGGGCCTAAGGGCGATTTTTCCCTGGTTAAGTACAAGTGTTAATTAAACAACACATATTACATTTTACTTTCTTTTTCTTCCTATTCTCACCAGCTTTTCGTTAGAGTTTCAGTGTGACTTCTTTTTGTATTTCCTTCATTATGCTCTCTATCTTTGTCTCTCTCTCTCTCTCTCTCTCTCTCTCTCTCTCTCTCTCTCTCTCTCTCTCTCTCTCTCTCTCTCTCTCAGAAGTTTGTATATATTTAATATATTTATATATTACGTATAGGTATAAATATATTAAATATAACATATTATTACAAATAAATAAGTATATATTATTCCTTATGTAAATGGAGCAACTGAGAGATATGTGTGTTTATGTGCGCGCGCGCACGCGTGTGTGTGTGTATGTGTGCGTGTTTGTGCGTGTGTGTGTGTGAGTGAGTTTGTGTTTGTGTGCGCGCGCACGTGTGTGTGTGTGTGTGTGTGTGTGTGTGTGTGTATGTGTGCGTGTTTGTGCGTGCGTGTGTGTGTGTGTGTGTGTGTGTGTGAGCGAGTTTGTGTTTGTGTGCGCGCGCACGTGTGTGTGTGTGTGTGTGAGTGAGTTTGTGTTTGTGTGCGCGCGCACGTGTGTGTGTGTGTGTGTATGTGTGCGTGTTTGTGCGTGCGTGTGTGTGTGTATGTGTGTGTGTGTGTGTGTGTGTGTGTGTGTGTGTGTGTGTGTGTGTGTGTGTGTGTGTGTGTGTGTGTGTGTGTGTGTGTGAGTGTGTGTGTGTGTGTGTGTGTGTTTGTGCGTGCGTGTGTGTGTGTGTGTGTGTGTGTGTGTGTGTGTGAGCGAGTTTGTGTTTGTGTGCGCGCGCACGTGTGTGTGTGTGTGTTCCTAAAGGGGACAGACATTTAAAGGGGAAGGAGAGCGAGATGGAGGGTGGGAAGAATAAACAAAGGCAGACAGAGAAAGAGGTGGAAAATTTAAAGTGAAAACGTAAATCACCAAACCGAGTGAAAGATAAAGAGATAAGGGAAAGGACATAGACAGAGTGATAGAATGAGGAAAGAGAGGATACGACAAAAACATACAGTGAAAGGGAGATTTAGTTTGGGACATGAAGAGAGCTAGAGACATAAACAAAAAGACACATTTAGAAAGAGAGATGTAGAGACAAAAAAAAAAACAGACAAGATCAGAACTAGGAGAGAAAGGATACCAGGCATGTAAAGTGAGAGAGTGAGAAAGGATTAGGAGAGACTAATAAAGTCATTAAATGTGCGCTTACGCTTATTTTCTAAATTACAAAAGCATATGTTGACGCACAAATCTATTGTTTCAAGAAAAGAACTAAATATCCTCAGCGTTAATCTGTTTTTAAAAGGTTTACTTGTCTGCTTTCTGTAAAGTTGTGGAAACTTTGTCGCCGGGTAAAAGTTTAGTACCTGTGGCAATTTGCCAAATGCACTTAACCATAATCTGTGGCACTATTACGTTCTTGAAACGAGCGCTATATCTTCGGAGCAACTTGGGGCTAAACTTGCTCATTATGAGCTAATCACAACACCTAACAATCAAATGAAAGCTTTCAGCGGTTTTACTGTATTAATGAAATGTAGTAACTAAATTAATCATAAAATAACAATACACAAACACAATAATATATAATAATAATTTTGTAACACTCTATTATATGTCTGCAAGAGTGAAATTTATTCAAGGATTCATCGTTGCGTAATTCTGTCGAAATGTCTGCAGATTTTAAAAGCACAACTTCTTCTAAAAATAGCATTTTGACGCAGCATATATCTTTTAAATTTGCAAACATCTCATAAGCGTTCAGACTAAACAAAACGGTCAGACCACATTAAGTGGGCTGCAATACTCTAAACGCGGACCAAACTTCTAGCATGAGTGAGATTCGGTCAGTAAATTTTTTTCATTTAAGGAGTTGTATTTTTTGTTGATGGGCAAATATTTGCAACAGTTACCTTTATTTTGGGGCGTTATGTTGGAAAAACTGCTTTTTGAAAAGTAAAATGTATCCCAGAGAAGGTTTTACTGCCAAGTCAGATAGTGTTGATCAGTTTTATTAATTATTTGTAGAACTGTTATCAAAATGCTTAATATCATGTTAAGTAATATCTAAAAACCTCTAGCCACAAATATATTTTTTTAACCCGGTGTACGTTTCGGTTACAAGTAACCATCCTCAGAGGCATAACACACAAGACTGTAAGGAGACTGTAATGAGTCTTGCTTGCTATCTCTCTGAAGATGGTTACTTGGTGACTAAAATGTACATCAGGTTAAAATAAAAATACTTAGGAAATTGAGTATTATATAATATTATTCAACCAAGTAATTGTTCCAAATAATTAGTGATAATAACATGTTAATAATAAAATATAGAAGCTACATTTGTTGTATCTTTAGTGTAAGAAACGCTCTATAAGGTAAATGTGTCTCTCCCTTTGTTTTGCTTCACAACTTCCATTTCATACAATTTGAATGTTTGTTTTAATTTTGCATGACCATATCGGAGATGTGCTTGGCGCCGCGGCAAAGTCAGCCCTTGGTAATTAAAGGGGCACAGTTTCTAAGAGCACAGTAAATAACGTCCCGCGGACAACATGTGCTCTTGAGCTTTATGAGCAGCCGGAAGGGTGCAAGCATCAACCTTCTGCTTAATATTAGAATGCTTTACGGAAAGAGGATGTTTTGACTGAACTTAGCACGGTAAAGGGGCGTTTGTGTTTAAAAACACGAGGCCCGTTAAAAAGCAATTTGCCCACTAATAACAACACCTGTTCTGTTTCTACTCGTATAACAATTAATAAGATTATGAGCCAACACTTCCTCCCTATTTCCGAAGTATTTGCGCGCCATGTGGGTTTTCACTTTTAAATTGATTTTAATTTCAATAAGCTTCGAACTCAGGAAAGTGTGCCTTCTTTAGTTATGCCATTGAGGCTCTGCTTCAGTTATTGCTCGTATGTATTGTTGTTGCTAGTGCCTCCTATTTCCGTTTAATATGATATAGCCCAAAGTTCAATTTTGATTATTTATTCAAGTCGAAATGAAATTGAAATATTACTACAAGTGCTTGCTAGGAAATGAATTAACTGTCTGACTGTCTGCATCCACCTGTTTCTCCTTAGCAATTCCATCTCGTTGACGGGTGTCAGAAGTATAGACGGTCAGGCATGTGTAGACGGAAGACAGATGTATAGACAGTCGGGCAGATTTATAGACGGTCAGGCATGTGTAGACGGAAGACAGATGTATAGACAGTCGGGCAGATGTATAGACGGTCAGGCAGATGTACAGACAGTTGGGCAGATGTATAGGCGGTCAGGCAGATGTATAGACGGTTATGCAGGTGTATAGACAGTCGGGCAGATGTATAGGCGGTCAGGCAGGTGTATAGACGGTTATGCAGGTGTATAGACAGTCGGGCAGATGTACAGACAGTCGGGCAGATGTACAGACAGTCGGGCAGATGTATAAACGGTTATGCAGGTATATAGGCGGTCAGGCAGATGTATAGACAGTCGGGCAGGTATATAGGCGGTCAGGCAGATGTACAGACAGTCGGGCAGATGAATAAACGGTTATGCAGGTATATAGGCGGTCAGGCAGATGTATAGACAGTCGGGTAGATGTATAAACGGTCAGGCATATGTATAGGCGGCCAGGCAGATGTACAGACAGTCGGGCAGATATATAGGCGGTCAGGCAGATGTACAGACAGTCGGGCAGATGTATAGACGGCCAGGCAGATGTATAGGCGGTCAGCCAGATGTACAGACAGTCGGGCAGATATATAGGCGGTCAGGCAGATGTACAGACAGTCGGGCAGATGTATAGACGGCCAGGCAGATGTATAGGCGGTCAGCCAGATGTACAGACAGTCGGGCAGATATATAGGCGGTCAGGCAGATGTACAGACAGTCGGGCAGATGTATAGACGGCCAGGCAGATGTATAGGCGGTCAGCCAGATGTACAGACAGTCGGGCAGATGTATAGGCGGTCAGGCAGATGTACAGACAGTCGGGCAGATGTATAGGCGGTCAGGCAGATGTACAGACAGTCGGGCAGATGTATAGACGGCCAGGCAGATGTATAGGCGGTCAGCCAGATGTACAGACAGTCGGGCAGATATATAGGCGGTCAGGCAGATGTACAGACAGTCGGGCAGATGTATAGGCGGTCAGGCAGATGTACATACAGTCGGGCAGATGTAGAGGCGGTCAGGCAGGTGTATAGACGGTTATGCAGGTGTATAGACAGTCGGGCAGATGTACAGACAGTCGGGCAGATGTACAGACAGTCGGGCAGATGTATAAACGGTTATGCAGGTATATAAGCGGTCAGGCAGATGTATAGGCGGTCAGGCAGATGTACAGACAGTCGGACAGATATATAGGCGGTCAGGCAGATGTACAGACAGTCGGGCAGATGTATAGACGGTCAGGCAGATGTACATACAGTCGGGCAGATGTAGAGGCGGTCAGGCAGGTGTATAGACGGTTATGCAGGTGTATAAGCGGTCAGGCAGATGTATAGACAGTCGGGCAGATGTATAGATGGTCAGGCAGATGTACAGACAGTCGGGTAGATGTATAGACGGTCAGGCAGATGTACATACAGTCGGGCAGATGTAGAGGCGGTCAGGCAGGTGTATAGACGGTTATGCAGGTGTATAAGCGGTCAGGCAGATGTATAGACAGTCGGGCAGATGTATAGATGGTCAGGCAGATGTATAGGCGGTCAGGCAGATGTATAGACAGTCGGGCAGATGTATAGGCGGTCAGGCAGATGTATAGGCGGTCAGGCAGATGTACAGACAGTCGGGCAGATGTTTAGGCGGATAACATTGGCTATTTAATATTATTAGTTCCTTAAATTCAGTTTAATTTTCTGTCACTTTGTAACATTATTTGTAGTGGTTTAGCTGTCTCACGTGATAAACACTTATGGTTGGAAACTATTTAGTTTTTCTGTAATCATTCAAATCCAAAATAATTTAATTATGTAATTTTTTAAAATCCTCAATATTCTGAAAATAAAATGTACTGAAGCTGTGTAAATGAAAGATTTCAACGTAAGCATGTGACTACATCAGAGCTCACACATTACGCACAGATGCACGTCTATCTAAATCGTAATGAAGCTTAGTAAAACCGTAGCCAGAAGAATCAAAGCAATCTAGATGATCACGTGGTACAGATTAGTTCATCGAAGCGACGCCAGACGCAGTGTTTGCAGATGGAAAGACTGTTTTCCATCTGATTGCCTCAGTTCTAGAGAGCTTGATATTGGATGCTACAACATTGGGAGGCAATATCCTGCCGTGTGTCGCGCCGATCTGTGTTGTTACGATTTCCCGAAGCACAGTTCGAGATATGTTTGAGTGACGCGTAATTGTGTCACTCACGGGATGCCGTATTCTCTTCCAATCGACCTAATTTCTGTCCACGTTTACGTTTGTGTGTCAGAGAAATCACAATCACCAATATACATGTTTGTGTCCTCTCACAGTATTCTGAATAGTGGCGAATATAATTAATTTACACTCACACACATACACACACACTCTCTCTTTCTCTCCCTTCTCTCTCTCTCTCTCTCTTTCTCTCTCTCTCTCTCACACCAGAGAGAAATATTTCTAGTTGCTCGCTTTTGAATAGTTTTAAAAAGAATATTTACAATTATATTTGTTTTTTATTTTATATTTTCTTGTTATTTTAGTTCGTTAAGAAGCAATAATAATAAAAAAGCTTGATCCTCTTGTGCATTTTTTTGGCTTCCCCGGTTGCTACTAAGCAATGTGTACTTCCGAGTTTAATCAACTTTCGATTCCTTTTAGAGTAAAACTCTTCTAGTGTGACTTTAACAGACTCGATTCACGGCTGAAACAAGTGGCAACCTTTACCGCCTGCTCTTCAACCTTTAAAGCGACTTTGGAATTATTTGCCGAGTTTACGACAAAGGTTTCAAGTTACATTGAAAGCCTTTCCTCTGATGTGACGCACTTATACTTTTCCCTCCTTTCCACTTGGTCTGGTGTTCACGTATTGCAAGAGGTATCGAGGATCACACAGTTAGTCCTTTAACTAAACACACACGAGTATACTAGCTTAATATCTTAGTTGCTATACTTTTATGAGAGTTTCAATAAAGCTACACGGACATTTATATCGCTTAAAAAGTATTTCTATTTACACATAGCTACTTTATCTTCCTGTAGCCATGCTAGTAGACCAAAAGACCGGATGTCAGTCCCCACTTCTAACCGTTAGTTTGCTTTTTTTGCCTCTAGCACGTTTACCTAATCCTATTTTATATAGGGCTCTATATCCTATTCTAATCATCTAAAGCGGTTATCTGCCATGTTTAGCTAATGTTGCTACATGTGGCAGCCATCAGCATTTTCTCATTTTACAAAATATATGTATAAGTTATATATATATATATATATATATATATATATATATATATATATATATATATATATATATAACGAAATTCATTAAGTTAGGAAAACTATTTGTAAAATGTTTGAACTTGTGAGATTGTAGCACACTGTCGCTATCTACCAAAAGGTAGTCTGTTGTAAATCGTTTTTCCACAAACGGTTACTGCACGCACCTGTAAGCTATAAATATTATTATACGTCGAAAAGTTTCATTGTAGGTAAACCAAGACATGACTCGATCACTGGAGAGGCGCTTTACTTGGACATCGAGGGACCATGCAGATCTATTTTCACCAACAAATTTTAAACTTACCATTAGATTATAAAACGTATTGGTTGCACTGTCTTCTAGGATTCCCGGAAAGCTCTACCAAATTAAGGAAGCCACAATGATTCCAACCGTGTAGTTATAAATAATTTTATAAATATAATAAATAATGATGTTTCGTAGGGTATAATTATTTTATAAAATGTTTTAAAAAAATGTATTATTGTTGTTCACAAACTGAAATGTTTGTAGCAATAATGTAACACTTGCTGTGGCTTTAGTACACAGAGACTATACGTTGCTACTTTGTCCGTGGTTTAACGCTGTTATATTTCTCTGCAGGAATGGTGACAGAGTGAGCGTTGACGTCATCATGCGCTGCGACCGCTGCCACCTGGTGCTGCTCCTTGCTGCGCTGCTCCTGTCCACGCCCCCGCCACATTCTGCAGCACGTCATAGTGGTGAGTTTATCTACAGTCTGTGCCTGCTTTTATACGTATTATTATTGTCTATCTACTCTGTGTCTGTGTGTGTGTGTGTGTGTCTATTGATAGAATTTCTTCTATTAATACACACTCTACTTAAATAAATATTGTTAAAATTTTCAATCGTTAATAAAATACTTTTTTATTCATCCACTCAAGTTAAAATTTTAAACTTGTAATCGATGAAACTTGATGTTGATATAGTTTTTTTGAAATATTAATTCATTAATAAGTTTAATAAAATAATTTTTCCTTTAGGCCTATATAGGAGAAACATTTTCACAAAAGGGGCAAGGTATGCTATACATTTATTTCGTCCCATTTGGCTAAAATAAGTGATAACATATGATTTAATAAATAACTGATTTTATGTTGTAGATTATGTTTTAGAACATTTGTTTTAACGCATAGGTTATGTTATTTTATTTATATTAATTGTAATTAAATAATAAAAAGTAAGTAAAATAAATTTGTCTTTTTGACCTAAGTAGAGATTGAGTTTAAAATTGTTGTTTATATAACTTGTTTATTTGTATCAGTGCACTTTCTTCTATATCATCTTTTTAATGACAATGAAAAAGATATAAAAGATGCGAACGTCACCCCTGGTGGGAAGTTCAACGAATATTCGAGGTATAAACAGATCTTTGATCTCTTGTGTTTTTTAAAGTAAATGTTTCCGGATGAAGTCTTGCGTGAAACTGAACTTACTATTTAGGAGTTCCTAAAAGAAAATCTTCTTCCTTCTCCGTCATCGCGACTCCCCCTCCATAGCGAGTAATTGCCTAACCTTCTCCGATATTCCTCCCCTTTTCTTCTCTTGGAGTACTTTTTAAATGGACTACATTTCTCTTTTTTTATCTTTCTGTTTCCGCGCAGTTACGTTCATATACTCTGCATTAATTTTTAAACTTCTTGTGATTCTTTCCTTTATAATTTTCCACGCAGTTAAACTCATACCTGATACGAATTTCCAGTGATCCTTTGCCGTCGTTGGTTTTCGATCTCTAAACGTGAACCTCCATTTATACTGATTGGATTATTCAAGTAAGAGATTTTTAAAAAAATAATATAATGATAATTAATGTTGGCGATTATACTACTTTTTTAAAATATTAGGTAGTATCAATTTTTTCTCATGACTGATAAGATTGATTGAGTGGTTCAAAGAATTTTTGAATTCACCATTTGTATAGTCTGTTTTTTTTTGTACGGAATTTGATTCTTATGATACTTTATGTACTTTTGTTGCCTAATACTCGATCGTAAGGCGTGAAGTTTGTACTTTCATTTAATATTAATAAATGAAAAACAAGTAATATACAAAAATATTTTAAAGTCAATTCCTACTTAGGCCAATAAAGACAATTTTTATTTTAGTTACTTTTTAATTAATAATTGTAATAATTATAAATAAAGTAACATAATCTATGCTTTAAAACAGCTGTTCTATAACATAACCTATAACATAAAATCAGCTGTTTTATGAAATCAAATATATTTATTTTAATCTAAATAGAATGAAATAACTATATTGCATACCTTGCCCCTTTTGTGAAAAGTTTTTCTGGTATATAAAACTAAAATTAATTCATTAATTTTAATTATTGAATATTAAAAAAAAACTGTATTAACATCAAGTGTCATCTACTAAAAGTTTATAAAAATGTATTTGAACTTGAGGGAAAAAATAAATTAACTTTTTTAATTAAAATTTGAAAAGGTTATATACAAGAAGAGTATGAACTAATAGAAGGAATTGAATAATACTAAAAAAATTCTAACCACAAATACGTTTAGGTTAGAATAAAAATATTTGTGGTTGAAGATATTTTAGTGTTATTTATTATTATTTAACCGCAGTAAATTATTCCAAATAATTACAGACAATAATAAGTAACATAGTACTGAAACCTAAATGTGAAATCTACACCTCTGATCAAGGATATAGCTTATAGGCACGCGACTGTATGGCATCCGTTATGCTCCAAATATTACCTATATTAGCGAAAGGATAAGGAAAAGTAACTTACACTATGACGACATTCCTTTATAAAAATACCCAATTGTCTTAAGGTGTGCCTTATAAGTGTTCTGCTTGTGTGATAGGTTTAATGGCTTATTTGTTTATATTTATATTTGCGTGAGATATGCCTGTACCAAATGTTATTGGCAATAATTCAGACACGTCAAGTTATCACTTGTCGATGAGATATCGCTTAAAATATTCTGCGAGAGTAGTGAAGGATATTATTACAGAGTGATTTCCTATATATATATATATAAATTTTCGTTTATAAATGATAATATTATATGTAAGTCATCATAACAGGGTGACAAACATAGCATCATATTTAATATATAATATATATATATATATATATATATTGTTAATTAGTATAGCAATAATTATCATGTAATAACAACCACAACAGCGGCCTGAGCTTGACTAAGAATCGCAGATAACCTTGCTCTGTGCTGTCAACATCGACATCGACGAGAGCCACTTGTTCTGTTCGCACCCATAGGAGGCTGATCTAATAGCTGTAAATAATATTTCAGTTTTTTCGTAAACCAAAATTAGATATATTTTAAACCTAAATGTCCCCTGAGATTTAAAAGCCTTTTAATTATTTTGTTTGCCTATATTTCTGAAGAGAAACTAACCTAAGTAACTTTGACATGAACATTACACTGACATCGGGAAGGTTTTTTTATCAAAAGCCTTTATAATAATTCCCCATCAACTGTGCGGGGAACATAATATCTAGTCACAGAGCGCCCTATAATCATCGTCGGTGTTTTTATTTACTCAGTTTATGAAACGAGCTCATTGAGTTGAAAGCTCACTCCCAAGGTTTGTATTTTGTAGTCTTTACAGATCTACTACTACTTACAAAGTAGAGACAACAATATAAATCATTACTTTTGAAATAAATTTAGAAAGGTTTTTGGCAATCTTCATCTTGTAAGTTGGTGACAGATTAGCAGTTACTTCGGATTGGATAAAAGCGAAGATTAGCTAGTTATGTCTCTCTTAATTTTGATGACAAATGCCTTTTTAATTTTAACTCTACTTTTGGAAATACTTCAATGTTTTGTGGGTTTTAATGTTCCATTGTTGATCGTAAATCTATACCCATCAATAGCAGAAAAACGAATAGTAAAAAACTACCACCAATGTTTCTCTAATAAGTTTTTAGCTTTTTTCTTCTAAGGATTTACTTGCAGAGACTTAAATGCCGGATCAGAGTTGTGATGTTTTCCTCTACAACGAAGGCAGAGATTCTATGTAGTGGCAAGGAAGGTACCTCTCACGGAGCCGAAGCATGTGAATGTATCCACGGCAAGACGCCTGTTCCTCTTCCTTGAAATAAAAGTTAATAAATCATTCTGTGTTATTAAAAACGTCAGTCAAACTGCAATAGCTGTCACAAACGTCAGATTTGCCTGAAGTAATGAACGCGGGGAAGGAAGGGTGTTGCGTATGTAGCCGAGGTAACGTCTATTCAGTAACGATCTGTAAATGATGCCTGGTTTCTTCTTGACAGTTCCAACGATAAAAACATGAAGCTTAACCGTACTTTTGCAACCAATTTTACCGATTTTTCTACAATTTCGTTTTCCAGAAAACGATCTCGTACTTGAAAGTAAGTTATAAGACTCTATTAGCAACTAAATTATTCTGGACGATCTACCTTTAGCGAATTATGTAACTATGATTAGAATTATTAGGTTTAAGTAATGCAAGTAAAGACGCTGACCCTAAATAATGTTTTTCATACTAAATGATAAACTCTACTAAAATGAAAATTTGAACACATATTAACTCTGAGTGTTAGATAATACTACATTGTATTGTCACTTTCACAAATGTATTGAACCATTGTGAGATATCTTGAAAAAATGTTCAAATACCATGAGCAACTATCTTTTCAAGCACGTGTTGGGATTTCCTGACTATACAACCCTAAACATAATGAAAATGTCAACTTCCTACTCATCTTAGCATCTATACCGTTACAGCACTTACTCGTAGTGTGTGAGGCTATTGTTTACGCATGGGGAACTACTCTTATTACAAGTAATATAAACAAACATTTTTTATCAGTTCCTACTTAGGACGAAAAAAAATTTATTTTAGTTACTTTTTGCTAAATAATTACAACTAATATACATAAAGAAACAAAACTATCCTTTAAAACAGCTGTTCTACCACATAACCTATAACATAAAATCAGCTGTTATGAAATCATATGTTATCACTTATTTTAAGCCAAGTGAGACGAAATAACTATTTGCATACCTTGTAAAACGTTTTTCTCTCGTGTAAAGCTAAAGTTAATTCATTAAATTTAATTAATGAATATATACATGAAGAAACTGAATTAACAATCAGTGTCATCCACTAAAAGTTTAAAAAAGTCTTTTTAACCGAGAGGATGAATAAAATTCATTTTATTAGCGATTGAAAATTTGAGCAAGATATATATATATATATATATATATATATATATATATATATATATATATATATATATAGAGAGAGAGAGAGAGAGAGAGAGAGAGAGAGAGAGAGAGAGAGAGAGAGAGAGAGAGAGACAGACAGACAGACAGACAGAGAGAGAGAGAGACAGAGAGAGAGACAGACAGACAGAGAGAGAGACAGACAGACAGAGAGAGACAGAGAGAGGAGTGTGAACTAATAGAATGGTTTGAATAAATGACGACTCTCATTAACTATTAGTCCATCGGACATTTTCCATTAAACCTTACGAGCTATGACTAATTACCTTGACCGACTCCTGCAACCATCCATACAGACAGCGGGAGGACACCAAAGGTTGGGTCGGGAAGGTAACTATGCCGAGTCTATGATTCCGTCCATCTTTGGGATGACTAAATAAATGTCCATGATAGTTATTGTCATAGATTAAAATAGCACGAGTGGGAGAAAACCACGTTTACTGTGCCGTCCATGTGTGTAATGTTAACTCGCCTGCTACAGTAACATGTTGATCGCTTGTACACACTGAAGCGACAGGAAGCTTGTACCATCGCAGGTTTCAAATAGTGGATTGTGCAAAAAGTGATAAAACCATGTTATTTGTGAACGTCATTAAAATAATTAAATACGTTCTCAATATGTTTCACTTACTATTCTTCACGTTTTATTATCTCTGTTTAAATTGTTTTTGAATTCCTTCTATTAGTTCACACTCTCCTTGTATATACCTTGTTCAAATTTTCAATTGTAAATAAAATACTTTTTATTCATCCAGTCATGTTAAAATCCATTATTTAAAATATGTAGTGGCTGGCACTTGATGTTAATACGGTTTTCTCAAATGTTATTTCATTAATTAATTTTAGTTTTATATGAAGAAAATACATTTCACAAAAGGGGCAAGGTATGCAATACAGTATATCGTCCCATTTGGAATAAAATAAGTGATAACACATAATTTCATAAACAGCTGATTTTGTGTTATAGGTTATGCGGTGGAACAGCTTTTTTAAGGAATAGTTACTTGATTTATAATTTTGGTAATTATTAATTAAAAAGTAACTAAAATAACATTTATTTTTATTGGCCTTATTAAGAAAGGACTTTAAATTTTTTAATTATATTACTTGTTTTTCCAGTGTTTGATTGTTTCTAACTTTAGGCTATAAAGATGTCTACCGTAATCTTTGTGTGTTTGTAGTTGGCAGAGATTTGGACGTTTCTTTTAAGGTATTTATAATGATATTTTTACAGACAAATGCATCCTTAGTAACGGTCATGCAGGTGTGTAAACATGGTCGCCAACAGAACAAAAATCCCGAATGTAACGACCGCTCACATGACGTCAGCGTTCGGCGATTCGCGTGCTTTAATATTTTACACGTGTCCTGGATTCTCGCATTGTTGACGCAAATATTTGC
The DNA here is from genome assembly GCA_036971475.1 of Prosapia bicincta. NCBI lineage: Eukaryota > Metazoa > Arthropoda > Insecta > Hemiptera > Cercopidae > Prosapia > Prosapia bicincta. The sequence continues at coordinate 12,537,605 of JBAIZL010000011.1, read as the reverse complement.
AAATAATTTGTAATAAATCCTCTGCATTTACGGCCGGACTGTTGGTAGCACTGGTGGCCAGATAAAAACATAAATCTAGATTTGTTATTGGAGTTGGTAATGCTGACTGTCATCGGGCGTCCAACTCGGACCCATCAACAGTGCATTAATATTGAGCCTTCTTTCCGTCCCACAGATTGATTTCCAGATTTGTTCTGTGATAAAATACCTCGTATATTTATACGTTTTGCCCCGCGTAAACGTATTATTGTAACGTAACAACACTTGGAGCAATTGTAATGTAAATTTTTATTATAAATTTAAAAAAACCGCATACACTATTTGCTTATAATACAGTAATACAAAAACTTTAAACAAAGTTATTAATAAACGACGGTTGATATATATACTTGCATTATTCATTCCTGTTGATGTTGGTACTGTTTACCAACGAATAGCTTTGAATAGTAAAAAAAAAATAATAATGAATAATTCTTGTAATTATTAATACACTCATCTTCATATCTGCTAGGAATATGTCTATGTTTGAGTACATTTTTCTGCCATTCCTAAGGTTTCAATATTCTCCTCTGTTGACACGTTTCGAAGTAACTCTATTTTCAAAACTTCAACCGTACTTCTGAGAGTATTTGGACTTTTTGAAAATGGAGTTATTCCGAAACGCGTCAACAGAGGTGAATATTAAAACGTTAGGAATGGCAGAAAAATGTACTCAAACATATAACAATTCTTGTATTTGAATATACTAAATAAATTATATATATATATATATATATATATATATATATATATATATATATATATATATAAATAAATATAAAATACGTTTTCTTGTTTAATAATTTAAAACAACACAGGTTATTCAAATACAAGAATATTTATTATTTTAAATCCAAAGCTTTTCGTTGGCAAACAGTACCAACATCATCAGGAATGAAAATTACAATAATGTAAGCTATAGGCCTAAAAATAATAATATTTTTATATAGGCCTAAATATATATATATATTATGTAAAATAAACATACATTCTCTTCAAAATTTGGAAAACGATTCTAGATTGAATTTTATAGGATTGGCTTCTACTTCAGAAGAATGAATACGTTTAATAATCTCTGGGTCTTGGCAATCGTAATGCATTCTTGGGTGAGGGTTGAATCTATAAAACTTTGTTAATTTATCTATATATCTATCTATCTATCTATCTATATATATAAATATAAATTAATGTTAGTATGTATCTATGTATGAGCCTTATGCGTTACTAAACCACTGATCCGATTGCCATGAAACTTTGGGAAATTGTTAAGTACATTCCTGGAAAGGATTTCCTGCTACATAATTTTTTATGCTGTAATTTTAAGTGCAAAAATAGCAATATATAAGAGTTTTTATGCTATCTTAATTCAAGACGTTTCATTGAATTCATTCCAATTATGTTTGCTAGGCAACACTCAACAATATAAAATTATTTTCCAGCACATTTCAAACAATGTACAAAAACTATTTTGCATCCGAATGCGCTTAAATAAGAACTTTTATTGTCACAGTTTCTCAATTGACGAGTCTAGCTATAGTCCATACTATAGTCCTCAATAGACAATACTATAAGTCCAGCTATTATTATGGTTAGAAGATATTAAATTAAGTTTAACTAATGTTTTCACACCATTCGTTGACGTTCGTACGCCGGGTCATCTAGTTTTTTAATATTTATTAGTTAAGACTTTGTTCATTGTTCTTGGGTTTATTAATGATTGTAATGAAAAGTGTTCCAACTTTTTCTCTTCCATTTCTTTAGTTTTTGTAATCCACTAAGCCTTTCAAAGAATTACTTTCTCTGTTTGATATTGTTATTTCTATAAACTTTTGACACTGCCGCTACAGGCGGAACACTCGTCATATTTATATAATTATGCTGGTAATAAAACTTATTTCATATTTAAACACTATTTATTACTTCACATCTTTCTTAAAACAAAACTCTAAACAAAAAACTGAGAAAAACTAAAACAATTACAAATCATCTGTTAATTTATATAATGTTCTTTTTCTTTTTTTTTCCATAGAGGATTGTCATAGAGTATTATATTATTGCATTCACAACATACTCCCACCTTTTGAGTTATGGTTTAACTCAAAACATTAAAAAATAGTATATTGTTAAAAGATTAATCAACAAATTTTTGTGGAAGCTTAATTTGTCTGCCACTTCTTGAATATGTCACAATTTTATTTTCTTTTGTCACATTATCTTCTTCCAGGTGTAGTTCATGTTCATTGGTTTTTGTCACTTTTGGTTTAATCTTTTCTTTTAATTGTTCTTGGATGGTTTCTTCTTGCATTTCAAGAGGATATAGTCTTTGTATTGGTCTCAATAAACTTCCAAAAGCAGTCTTCAATTGCACTAATCTACACACTCCATCTCTACTAATGATAGTCTTTTCTATCAGTCCTATTGGCCAATCAATTCTTTTTTTATTTTCAACTTCAATCAGTACTAATTCTCCAACTTTCAACTGTCTGCCGTTTTTCTTACTTTTTAAAGCTAATTGTCCTAAATACTCAATCCTAAATCTTTTTCGCAATGCTTCTCTCAGGTGTTGTCGATAACGTACTCTCTTGTTAAGACTTTTTGTATTTACATGGTCACAATCTGGAACTCCAATTTCTTTTAAGTCATGTAAAAACATATTTGGAGTAATAGCAGTTAGGTCTGAAGAAGTTTCAGATAAATATGTCAAAGGTCTAGAATTCATGATACTTTCACAATCACATAAGATTGTCTCCATTTCCTCATAATCCAATGACGTTTTGCCCAAGGTTTTGCGTAGCAACTGTTTCATGAGTCGGATGAGTCGCTCCCACCATCCGCCCCACCATGCAGCAGAGGGAGGGTTAAACCTCCAGTCAATTTGTTGGCATGAGCTATATTTTAAGATAGCATTCCAATCTAGAATTTTAAATGCCTTTTCTGTACCTGTGAAATTGGTACCATTGTCACTATATATTATTGATGGTCTTCCTCGCCTTGCAATAAATCTTCTAAGTGTATCTATAAATGCTTCGACAGAAAGAAACTTTACTAACTCCAAATGAACAGCACGGTATACTGCACAAGTGAATATGCAGATCCAAACTTTACTGCCATCTCGTAGAAACAAAGGTCCCGCAAAATCAATTCCAACCACTTCAGATACTGCGGCATCTCGTACTCTACTTTCAGGTAAGGGTGGAGTGATTGTTTCTACATTTTTTGAATTATGTCTCTGACAAGGAATACATTTTTTCAAAGTATTACTTATTGTTTTTCTTCCTCTCAATATCCAATAGTTTTCTCTTAATAAACTTAAGAGACCTTGAACTCCCACATGACATGATCTCTTATGTATTGTAAGAATAAGAATATCTACAATGTCATGTTTTGATGGTAGAACAACAGGAAATTTAAAATTTTCCAAATCCTTTCTTTCTGTTAATTTTGTCTTTAGCCTTATAATACCATCAGCAGCCATAAATGGTGACAATGAAGCCAATTTAGGCTCCCTTATTCCTTCAAAGGATTGCTGTTGAACAATTCTAATTATAAAATTGTTAGCTTCAATAATCTCCTTACATGACAAAACTTTACTCACACACTTTTCCTTCTTTGAGGGGTTACAATTATGAATAAATCTCAGCAACCATGCAAAAACACACACAATCTTATCAAAATCATTTGAAAAGTAATAAAACCAATCTTTTGGGTAATTATTACTTAAAAGTGAAGGTGTAGGTCCTTTCTTTTTTTCTAAAGAAATTAATTCTTCGTCAGGTTCAGGTTCATTTGATGGCCAGGTATCTTCAGGCAACTTCAACCATGACGGGCCCTCCCACCATCTGGAACTAATCAACCTGGAAACTGAACATCCTCTACTGGGCAAGTCTGCTGGATTCATAGTGCCGGGAATGTGCCGCCAAGATGTTCTGGAAGTGAGGCTGCAGATTTCTTCAACTCTATTTCTAACAAATACTCCCCAGTTTTCTTCTCTTTTAATCCAAGCTATTACTGTAGAAGAGTCACTCCAATAAAAAAATTTAATATTACATTCAAATTTGTTTTCATCTCTTAATTCTTGCACTACTGAAGAACCTAATCTAGCACCTATAGTAGCAGCCATTAGTTCAAGTCTGGGTATTGTCATCTTCTTTACAGGTGCTACACGTGACTTTGCCTGGATTAGCTGTAATTGAATACATGTACTAAGTTCAAAACGCATAAATACTGCTGTTGAGTACGCAAATTTGCTGGCATCACAAAATATGTGAACTGATACAGAAATGATTACGTCATCCACACCTTGTAGCCATCGTGGAATCTTCATCTCTTTTAATTGATCGAGTTCCTGAAACCATATATTGAATCGTTGTTTGATTTCTTCTGGTACTTCTTTGTCCCACCCACAATTATCTTTCCAGCATTCCTGCAATAATAACTTAGGGCATATGGAAATAGGACAAGTGAATCCAATAGGATCGAACAATCTGTGTGCAGTGGACAATATAACACGTTGTGTTACCAAGTTCTCTTCTAAATTTACTATTTTATGAAAACTCACAGAAATTGTGTCTTCTTTCTTGTCCCAGGTGAGACCTAGGACTGAAGCCTCTGTCTTGTCTTCCAGACCAGGTTCAGTATATTCCCATCCTCGCAGCTCAAACTTTCCCAAAGAAAATATTTGTATTGCTTCTGAAATGAACTGTTTCAAATCCCTTTCATTATTTACACCTGTAACACAGTTATCAACATAGAAACTTTTAAACAACTTTTCTATTGTACATTTAGAAAATTGATTGTCTTCAGCACACGGTACTAAATACTTCTGCAGGTGGTAGTTGATGACGGCATTGAGCAAAAATGGACTACTTGAGACTCCAAAAACAACTCTTCTATGTCGGAAAATCTTGAGTGATCCATCTGTGTTTTGCCACAGAAATCTTAGGAAATCTCTGTCCTCTTCATACAAACTTATTTGCAAAAACGCCTTTTTTATGTCAGCGATAACTCCTATTTTATAAAGTCGAAAACGTAAAAGCAAAGCTGGTATTATTTCAATTAAGTTAATACCTATTTCCAAACACTGATTAAGGGAATAGTAACCCTTTTCTTTAGACGAGGCATCAAAAACCGGTCTTACTGCAGTGGTGCTGTTTTCTTTTATCACTGGTCTATGAGGTAAATAGTGACCTTCATCCCATTTGCTTATTGGGATTTCCTCAATAACACCATCTTCCAGCCAATCTGAAAACACATTGTTATATACATTATATAAACTTTCATTTGTTAGCCTTTTCACTGAGTTTTCAAGCCTTTTTTTTGCAAGATTGAAATTTCTTGGAACTTCTGGGTGGTCTTCGGACCAAGGTAATTTGACTTCATAGCGTCCTTCTTCATTTACTCTCACAGTTTCCAAAAATTGTGTTTGAACAGAATGTTCAATTTCTTGTTTGCTTCTGGTCTGTAGTGGGTCTTTTATACCTAAAACATCCATTTCCCACAGCTTGCATATTGAATTACTTTGTACAAACATAGAAAGTGCTGTCATAGAACTAAATTCTTTACTTTCTTGAAATTTTCCTGTCAAAACCCATCCTAAATGAGTTTCAAGGGCTATAATACCACAATCTAGAACCTCTTTTCTTCCAGTTAGAAGTTTCCCATATATGTCAGCCCCAATTAATATCTCAATTGGACTGTCTGCATCCTGAAACAATTTAATACCTCTTTCCATCAGTTCATCAGTCCATCTTCCTGGTTTCAAGGCAGGAACATAAGTACAAATATTTATTTCACTAAGTGCCTTGAAATTACAAGAATATGTTTTATCTATACTTTGTAGTCTGACTTTGTAGCATGCATGATTGCGAGGCTTAGTGACCTCTCCTCCAAACAGGCCATGTAATAATGTTTCTTCACCACAAGTGTCATATTTCATTTTTTCAACAGTCGATTTCCTTATGTATGACCTCTGGGATCCACTGTCAAAAAGTAAACGCACATTGAGTTCTTTTGTGTCACTAACAGCCTTGACAACAAGAGTTTGCATGTAAACCTGATTGCCATTCACATTGGACAAGGAATTCTCAAAATTGGGCTCAGCTTCTTTTTCCTCGCATTTAGGTTTAATGTTAGACCTATTAAAATTATTCTGCAACTTTGAACACATAAGTGGTACATGTTTTCCATTACAAATAATACATTTAACAATAGCTCTGCAAAGTTTACTTAAATGTCCTACTTTTGTACAAGAAAAGCAACACCTTTTGCTAGTAAGAATATTCTGCCTTTCTTCTAAAGACATGTCCCTAGCTTTAAAACAGTTTTCACTTAAATGACCACCGTCACAAAACACACACATCGATAACTTCGTCTTATCTGTGCTTACTGTAGACGTATTTGATTTTACATTTACAAGGCCAGCTGCTGTAACATTGCTGGTAGGCCTTCTTGTATTTTTAATATGCTTATCTTTACTTGCAAAGTCTCTTTTATATGAACTCGTAGGATTATCACCTGTTGATACTTTTGTTTTTTGTAAACCAAATCCCTGTTTAGCTAAGTTTATTCTTTCTTCTCCCTCCACTTCAATTTTCAAAAAATTCATTAGGCTATCTAGCCTACTTTTACTTTCTGACGCGGTCTCGTCCTGTTGAGAGTTAGGCCTACTTCTCTGCCAAGCTATTAATAAATCCTCCCTGAGACAAGATTCTACTAATGGGAAGAGCATAGCAGCGTACTTCTCCTTTGTTACACCTAAAGTTTCTAAACACCTTAGTTTTGACTCAATTTGATCATAAAGTGAGGAAATAGTAATTTTACTTTCACTGCTATTTAATGTTATTACAATTTTCAAGATTTCTCTTATGTAAAACTCTACTAACAGGTCATCTTTGGCAAAGCGAGATTTTAAATGTTCAATAGCCTGTTCATAACTACGTCCACATGGGGGAAAACTCTCGACAATTTCCCTAGCCTTAGTATTAGGGATAGTCGCTTGCAGGAGATACTGATACTTGTCATCAGAATCAATACAGGGGTCTTCATGGATTTTCTTAAATTGGCCCCAAAACGGCAACCAATCACTAATATCACCACCAAACTTTTTAAACTCAAGTGTGGGTAACTTAAATTTACGTTTTTCTACATTCACACTAGTATCTGTCTTAGGCCTAGCCTTGTCAATAGCCTGTTCAACTAAATACTCAACTATTTTAAACTTGCCTGAGTATTCATCGGCAGATTCTACCTCATTTTCTAAAACTTCAGTAGATGCATTTTCATTTAGTAAAACTTCAATAATTTCTCGGTCTAAGACCTCCAATTGATTATGTTTTTCACGTAATAGCTCTAAATTAGCTTTTAACAAAATCACATCATCTTCATTTTTTATGGATTCTAATAATGTATTGTGTAAACGTGAAAATCCAGTTCTAAACAATTTTCTTTTCTTTTTCAGAGCATCCATTATAAAATACTTACTAATGGATCATAGATTTTAACTGTAACCAAATTATTATCCTGTCACGGTCGCCATATGTTATTTCTATAAACTTTTGACACTGCCGCTACAGGCGGAACACTCGTCATATTTATATAATTATGCTGGTAATAAAACTTATTTCATATTTAAACACTATTTATTACTTCACATCTTTCTTAAAACAAAACTCTAAACAAAAAACTGAGAAAAACTAAAACAATTACAAATCATCTGTTAATTTATATAATGTTCTTTTTCTTTTTTTTTCCATAGAGGATTGTCATAGAGTATTATATTATTGCATTCACAACATATATCGAGTGTACGTTGGAAAAGTTTACTTTCCAGGACGTCTCAAATAACGGCCCTACAACAACTCGGGGGGGGGGGAATTGTTTCAGAAAGCTCGTATTCAACGAGTCAGGTGAAACGTACATTTGATTTTAAAATCAAGCTACACAAGTGTGTATAAGGCGACACAAGGACTCAAATTTACAATGACGTTATTCAGGTCAATACAGTTTCTGTCGCGTTGTTCATCGTCTTTGTCTTCCGACTCTTTGACGTACTTAATGAAACAGAACACGACGTTGAGACAACAAACAGACAAACGCTGCAATTATACGCGGGGAACTCTTCGCAGTGTGCTCACTTGAGCGATGCAAATCCCCGGCAACTCTAATGAAACAAAAACACACGCGATGCCTGGGACTCAGTTCCTGGCGGTACTTAGATACAAGTTCTTTAGATTCATGTATTCTTGTGACAAGTTCGCATTCGTATTACGAATGCAGTTCCTAGTATGCACCAAGTATACTAGCCAAAGTTTTATATTACTGTACATATTTACTAACGTGATACTGTACATATTTACTAACGTGATACTGTACATATTTACTAACGTGATACTGTACATATTTACTAACGTGATACTGTACATATTTACTAACGTGATACTGTACATATTTACTAACGTGATACTGTACATATTTACTAACGTGATACTGTACATATTTACTAACGTGATACTGTACATATTTACTAACGTGATACTGTACATATTTACTAACGTGATACTGTACATATTTACTGACGTGATACTGTACATATTTACTGACGTGATACTGTGCATATTTACTAACGTGATACTGTACATATTTACTAACGTGATACTGTGCATATTTACTAACGTGATACTGTACATATTTACTAACGTGATACTGTACATATTTACTGACGTGATACTGTACATATTTACTAACGTGATACTGTACATATTTACTAACGTGATACTGTACATATTTACTAACGTGATACTGTACATATTTACTAACGTGATACTGTACATATTTACTAACGTGATACTGTACATATTTACTAACGTGATACTATACATATTTACTAACGTGATACTGTACATATTTACTAACGTGATACTGTACATATTTACTAACGTGATACTGTACATATTTACTAACGTGATACTGTACATATTTACTAACGTGATACTGTACATATTTTTATAAACAAATATTTTTATTTTTATGTTCATGAAAAAGTATAAAATAGTATAAAATAAAATAGAGTGGAAAGTATTATTTTGAGAATGTTTTCCCCTTAAAACTCCATCGAAATATTTTTTTTGTTTATAGTGTCCATTCCCTTTCCATTTGGCTATATTACCGAATGCGAAAAAATCTACAGTACTGAAATAATTGTAAGATTTTATTTTATTTCATTTTATTTATATAGTTTTACAAACATATGCAAGTAAGAAGTAATACTTGTTTCCTACTAAGAAAAGTTTTTATTTTAGTTTTTATTATTTTATAATTACAATTTATATAAATATGTATATATATGACAGAATAACAATAATAAGTAACAATAAAAGGTAATTTCCTTGCATTTTCCCCTTTACCTCTCCTTACTGTATATGGGGGTGGAGTATTATTTTTGTTTGTTACTAATTATTCGCTTTCTTTTATTTCGGTTCTAAATAACGAAGCTGACGGTAATTTATAATTTCTCATTCTATCCATCTCTTGTATTATTTCATTATTGGACAAAACCTTTTACTTATAATTTCATACATTTTTAAGAAACATATTTCTACCAATGGGAAACGTGACTCAGTGCCAATGTGCTGGGTATTAAAGATGTAGTCATTCAGTTCGAATCCGACTGAAATATCAGCGTTTTCAAATTATAAATATTGAAATAACTATTCATATTAATTGCCATCCACTGCAGGTTAAAAATATGTATTTGAACTATATTGGATGGATAAATCTTTATTTATTAACAATTGGAAATTCGTGCAATATATATGTAAGGAGAATTCGAGCTAATAGAAAAAGATGCTAAATCTGTTAGATTCGGGTATAAACATGTTCTATATGATCTTTGAGGCAACACTCGCACCGTTCTTTAAGGTCTTGCATCATTGAAACTACAGCTGATTCAGTTTCAGTACTGTTTATTTTGGCACGTGCGATATTATCATTACGTAAACTGAAACCTTTAGTTACTCGTAGTTACATTGAACTGCTGCGGGCAGATAATGGTTACAATGACGAAAAGAACCTAAATCCAGCTAAATATAAAAGCATATGTGAGGCAAATCTTTTGCTCAACATTTTACTAAACGATTATTTCCTTATTTGAATTAATAGAATCTCTAGAACAAATATTCGATTTGGTTTGGGCTACCATGAACATTTCTACTGCATGGGACTTTTAGAAACATGATATTTGGGTAAGAGGGGAATATAAGCGCATTTAGAAATTTTGGAGCAACCGCAGATTATTTTAAAAATCTGGTTGTTTTGAAAAATAACAAAACATGATTAGGTACAACTCGAAACATAGTTTATTTTTGTTATTATTATTATAGAATTATTTATATTGCCTCTAAATAAATGAAAATAATGTAAAAGAGCATTAAACAACGAGAATGATAGTGAACAGCAAGATTTTAACAAGTCAGTGTGTTGCGTATCACCTACATCTCGCGGCGCTTGTTCCTCGTAGCGGTGAGGGCAGATACGAACATTTACTATAGCATTGCAGAGACTGGCGTTCTTGCTCAGGTTGTTGTCAAGTTACAAGACGGTGTCACTTGGTATTGTGCGTTGTAACTATTTAACGTAAATAGCCGAGACTTAAATTCAAATCCTTGAACTTTGGTGAAATACCACATCTCTGCAACAAATTGACCCCGGATCTACTTAAAATGACACCTTCCGTTGTACATAGCGTCATTAGTTTGAGAACTTTTTTTAAGTAAAATGCGAATAATGTTTGAAAAATGTAGAGTTTAAGATTCACTTGGACAGAAGAAAGAGGTGGATTTTTAAAGCTTTTCCAAGTTTTGTTGTTTTCGATATTTATGGTAAATGTTTACATGCTACAGCTGTCTTGTGTTTAAAGTTCAAGAAACCTACTTGTCTTTTCAATTCCTTCCATTAATTCACACTCTCCCTATATAGGGCCCAAGTATTTCTTGTTCAAATTTTCAATTGTTGATAAAATCTTCCTTTTTTCAAATATTTATTCATTATTTTTTATTTAAAAAAGTTAAAGTCTTTAAGGTTGATTCGAACATGTTTGAAATCCAGCACTCTGGCACTGATCCAACTTGCTGATTGTTAGAGAGGTACAGTATATGCATTTTGTTTGCTCCCACCTGGTTATCGTCGAAAGCTCCGTTGAAAAACCCTTCCGTCCTTGGCCTTTCGGTGATGTAAAAAACTGTTGCAGTGGTTACCACACAATCCTACTGTAAACAGTTATTTTAGAAAAACTTACATCCTTTAGGCTACGTTAGTTTTAATAATTAATTTCGCTTTCTATTTTTCCACTTAATATAATGATTCTGTCATATGTGTATCCATATTTATATTAATTGTAATTGTTTGATAAGAATTAACTAAAATAAAGCTTTTCCTTGTTGACCTAAGTAGGAATCGACTTTAAACATATTTTTTTATTATTATTTGTTTGAATATAAATTCTTAATACACGTCATTATTTCACACCAAACTATAGTGGGTATATAAAATAATTTCAGATACCCAGAACCATAATCTACATGTTAATGTACTGCTTCTGTAGATAGCGTGTAACAAGTGTTGGCCGGAAGCCAGAAGCATCCCCCGAGTTATTTACGCTCGCCTCTAGAAGTTGCTGTGTTAGGGTTACAGCCATTTAATCCCAACTATTTATGGGACCAACCTAAGGCTAGAGCTGAATGATTTGTGTTGAGGGTAGCCTACCTCCCATAAGGCTCAGCATTATCACTAGGGAGGTTGAATGATTTGTGTTGAGGGTAGCCTACCCCTCATAAGGCTTAGAATTATCACTAGGGAGGTTGGATGATTTGTGTTGAGGGTAGCCTACCTCCCATAAGGCTCAGAATTATCACTAGGGAGGTTGAATGATTTGTGTTAAAGGTAGCCTACTTCCCATAAGGCTTAGAATTATCACTAGGGAGGTTGACTGGTTTGTGTTGAAGGTAGCCTACTTCCCTTAGAGTTTGCATAGCACTTAGGAGGTTCACTGATTTGTTTTGAGTGTAGTCTATCTTCCATATAGTTTTGTATTACCACCAAAGAGGTTTGGGTGGTTTTTGTTGAAAGGAGCCTTCCTCATAAAGGCTTATCTTTTACACGGCTTCTACCCTAACAGCATCCCATCTAAGATGTGGAAACTAGAGTCTGGCCATAGCGTTGTTGCCTGTCTACAACCATTTATTATACAAATCCTTTCCTTAACATGACAATAGATAAAAGACAGCTGTAACAGAGCTTAAAGCACAATAAACAACAAAAGTTTGACAGTTTGTGCCAAACTGACAAAAGCTTTTACACCAATCCTTCGAATATGTGATCTTATTTACGTAAATCTTGTAACGTTTCTTTATTTTCCAAATTGTTTTTGTATTCAGAGAAATTACAAGCTGGCAAATATATGACGAAAGACTTGTTTTATGTCAACTAGGGCGTTATGAGTTCCGGACACCCCGATATCTGCATTTGTTTAAGTCAGATTTGTGAAGCGAGACCATCCCGTTATCAAGGCACACGTGGTTTCTCTCAGTCTGTACGATTTCTCGTTACGGCCGACAAAATGTTGTTGCAGAAGGGATTTCGTAGTCCAATTCTTCAAGAGCATATTATTTCAATGCAAAAAATATTTTCAGAATTTTAGACATTTAAACACGTTGCGCTCTGATGTCGGCGCAGAGAAATTAATTAAAACCCATCGTCTTTTCGTTAACCTTCTGCATGTGTCAACAGAAAGCTAAACTAACTGTTCAAACAGTTCATGAACACAGACACCTCTTCAATATCTGGCCAGTATTCTTATTGGAAAATATCTTGACGATGTGCTAGCAATGTGCGAAGTTAAATCGAACAGAGACATTGGTGTAATGCTACGATTATGCCACTCACTACTCCACCTCTAACAGGTAATCTGTGGCAACAAGTCGAGGACGTGTGACGCAATAAGTCGACGGCGGAGTTTATTTAAAGTTGGCAGAAATAATCGACTTACGCTGGAAGGAGCTTAAGTCGCGACGAGAGGTCTTACCGTCGGTTGCTATTATTAACAATTGCATAACGCATGGCCTGGTGCAACCCTCAGCTTTGTACTGTTAGTGGGTGCTCTACGCTTTCTCTCTCTCCCTATATATGTATATGTATATATATATATATATATATATATATATATATATATATATATATATATATTTTAAAAGCAACACAGGTTATTCAAATACAAGAATATTTATTATTTTATATCCAAAGCTTTTCGTTGGCAAACAGTACCAACATCATCAGGAATGAAAATTACAATAATGTAATTTTGACATTATTGTAATTTTCATTCCTGATGATGTTGGTACTGTTTGCCAACGAAAAGCTTTGGATATAAAATAATAAATATTCTTGTATTTGAATAACCTGTGTTGTTTTTAAATTATTAAACAAGAAAACGTATTTTATATTTATATATATATATATATATATATATATAAATATCGCAATATGTTTTCTTGTGTATTAATAAAGAACAAAAGTCAAAATACAAATACAAGAATTATATTTGAATTTACAATTCAAAGCTTTTCGTTGGCTAACAGTACCAATATCATCAGGAATATTAAACAATTAAAATTAACATATTGTAAATTCAAATATAATTCTTGTATTTGTATTTTGACTTTTGTTCTTTATATATATATATATATATATATATATATATATAGGGATCGTCAAGTGTCACTTTAAATGTTTAACATTATTTAACAAATATCAAATATATATATATTATAACTTATCTTGTTATAATTAAATTTATATTTTATTGTTATTTATAGACCTTACCTATTTAATGTCCCACCTTCAGGTTTATAAAGAATTAACAATCTTATAAATTTTTAAACATCACTTGCATTTATTCTCTTCAATTAACTCTACACATTATTCCAAATTTATATTAATATTTTGCAGTGACAGGATTGATATCTTAACTAATATTACAATGATAAATGGTGGACTTCTGAGGCTTTAGATTTCTAATAAAATAACATAACAAAAAAACAGTATTAAAATTTTATTCTTGCTCTCGGGTTGCTATTACGGGAACTTTGCTTCTTAAATTAGAAATGGTGAAACTAGAATATTTTTTTATAAATTTTGATGAAATGAAAATTTGCTCTGAACTAAAAGATGGCTACACTTATATTCAAATAATACTTATTGTTCTGAAGAGTCCCTGGAATCCTGGCCTTTGTTACCTTCTGCCTTTACACTTGACACACACACAAACTTACTTTTATATTTCAAAAAAAAACTTTTACGTCGCACTTTTTAAAATTTACTTATAAAAACTCTTTACCTAATTTAACAATTTATTCTTTTTACAACACTCCCATCCTTGTCCCCACCAATCCGTCTGCCTTCATCTGGAGACTCTCCTCCAACTTCCTCTAACTTCCCTGATCATTTAGTTTTTATTTAAATATCTAATCTTTCACACTACCACAATACGTTCTTTGTAAGTTTCCCACAGTTCTACAATTATCTTAACCTAACGGTATACGGTTATTTTCCCAGGCTATATCGGCCGCTGGATTTCCCTGTCTTAACCACTTTGGACCCTCTCTATTGTCTATGGTTGCCGCACTC
>JBAIZL010000011.1:12482890-12517890 GCA_036971475.1 Prosapia bicincta | reverse complement strand
CCTATAACTGCCATTTTACGTTCTTACCCATAATTACAGCCCTTTTCTATCCTTCGTACCTTGTAACAGCTCCATTCTTAGCATCATACAGGCTGGTTTGGAACTTGGAGCTACGGAAAATCATCATGGATGTAGATGTGCTTCAAAGTAAGAAAGGAAATGGAAATTAGGTGTATAACAGAGTAAAATGGGAGTATTTACGTTACATTGTAAGAAGTTGAAATATTTACTACTTCAGTTGATAGTTCGTTCAGGAGTAAAATTGGTCAAGAAAGGAAACGTTGAAGCGAAAGTTTGTTTAAGTGCAGTAATGTTGGATCGTTCCAGTCGAATGTACCTACCTTCGTCAGAATATAATCCCGTTCAGTAAAGAATACACCCAAGGATTTATCTAAATACCAGTTCCTTGGACTCCTACGGCGGTGCAAGTACTCATCTATCAGCCTGAACTCGGTTCCTGAAGCAATATCCCCAGTTTCGCTATCCTCTATACAAAGTCACGTGATTCTATTCTTAGCCCGGTTTTATTACTACAAATAGCCATATGTTTAGAGTACATACATTGCTGGTTCTTAGGCAATAAAACACGCCGTCAATAAATATTACAATGAAGGTTTGTCGACAGTCTGATCAAATGGCGTTCCGTTATTCGCATAGCATTTGTCATGGTTCATAAAAACATCCGCGCAATGCAATAAAATATTCGAGAACACGTTCCGTAACAGCTCGTGTTCGACTTTATGTGAACGTATTGCTGATAATAAAGTGTAATCCTAGGCTACAGTGCCGTTTTATCGAAAGAACCAGTTCGTTTGGTGAACTTTACAGTGTCTGAATCATTTAATGGGAACGTTAAACTACCTATAGGGTTCTATAATGTAAATTAAAAGAATGTACTGCTGATATTAAAGTGTAATCCTAGGCTACAGTGCCGTTTTATCTAAAGAACCAGTTCGTTTGGTGAACTTTACAGTGTCTGAATCATTTAATGGGAACGTAAAACTACCTATAGGGTTTTATAATGTAAATTAAATGAATGTATTGCTGATTATAAAATTGTAATCTTATGGCAGAGTGCCGCTGGATCGACAGAACCAGTTCATTTGGTGAAAGTTACGGAGTATCTGAGTCATTTAGTGAGAACGTTAAACTATATCTGGGGTTTTATAATGTAAATAAATGAACTTTTTGCCAAGATTGAAATAATTTTACTATTATACGTGATCCTACTAGCTAACCTACATACTGGGAGACATTGCATTTACAAAGCCGTATCCTTAGGCATTACCCATAGCACTGGAGGCATATTTGTAACCCATTCCAAGATCCGGATAGCTAGCGACCCTAATAATGCTCAAGCACGACCTTACTTCCCTGAAGGCTGAGGTTTTATTCCCTTACCTTAGCCCTATCTCATGCTAGATTCTGCTTTAAGTACATTATAATCAAGTGATTAGTGACTACAAGAAAACAGTGTCGCAAATTGTTATAGTCTATATATATATATATATATATATATATTATATCACATACATAACTTACATATTATATGTAAGTATTCACTATCAGAAATGTTTAATTGCAACTACAAATATAGATAAAAATATGGACGAACTTGTATTTACCTTACAGAACCAAAGAAACTCGGCGCCGTATAGGCAATTTAACGTCACTAGATTCATAAAACCTGTAGCGAAAGTAAGCTAAAGCAAAGAACTTGAAAATATAATTACTATAATATAAAGAGTTGCCAGTAATTTGTTTCCGGTCTCCCATTAAACTCTCCGAACAGTGCGGTCTGTATTTTGTCGCTCCAGTAATAAACGTTTACATTGTAATAATCAAATCGAGACTTGATTTAAGGTAACCGAGTCTAGTATTGGAAGCTATAGGAAGCCGCATTTGGCGGTAATATGGAGATTTTTCTGTGTTTAATTTGGCTTCCAGACCTACTTCTTCTTACAACGAACATTTCTCTATGACAACCTACATAGAAGGAAATTTCCTGTGCGAAGAGCAAATCAGACCAGATTCATTAGAAACATTATCTTTCATGTCTAATGTTGGTTTAAATTATCCAAAACTCTACCGGTATTAGGGCGATCTTTAAGTTTTTTGATATTTATAGCTATTGTATAAAAATTAGAGTAAAGTTTTCGTAATTAAATAAATAAAAACCCACTAGTTACAGTATACAAATCTTTTACTTTACTACAATTAACTGATCTACATTTCGATTAGATGGTAATCATCTTCAGAAGTAGTTTTTTTCTCAATTTTTTCTACAACAAAATGATCAAAACAATCTACAGAAAATTAATTCATTAAATATTAATGCAATTATTTTTTATTTGAACTAGTTGAGCTGTTTTTATTACATTAATTTTCTTTGAATTATTTTGCTATTTTTCCTGTGAAAAAGTACTTCTCCTATACCTTATGTAGGTCTATATCTTGTTCTAATTTTCAATCGTTAGTGAAATATTTTTTATTTATCCACAACAAGTTCAAATACATTTTCTAAACTTGTAGTAGAGTAGTAGATGACACTTCACAAAAAGGGCAAGGTATGCAATGTAGTTATTTAGTCCCATTTGGCTTAAAATAAAAAAGTGATAGGCCTATATGATTTTCATAAAACAGCTGATTTTATGTTATATAATATGTGGGGGAAGAGCTGTTTTAATACATAGGTTTAACACATCTGTATTTATATAATTTTAATTATTTAATTAAACGTAAATAAAATAAAATGTTTTTTTGGTGACCCAAATAGGAAGTGACTTTAAAAGTTTTTCCTTATATTACTTGTTTGGATAAGATTAGCCCACTGTGCTTGAAACGTTTACTAAAATTCTGGTAGTTTAAATTAATACCACTAGAGTACTCTTTGGGCACCGTATTTACCCACACTTACGCGTATAAAGCGATTATTTCGAGCGGGTTAAACCCCGAGAGTAGGGCAAAGCAAACACAAGCGACAGCCGCGTAGTGACGCCGCCAAATTTGCCTGAATACTTCCAAATGTTTACAAAAGTAGCTCAACTTGAAAAGCTGATTACAAATTGTTAATTCGCAGCTTCCCACTTCTCCGTGCGCATTTAGGTTAAGTACAAAGTGATTGTGTACAAAGTTACTACGCAGCACTTACAATTAACTGAGACATTGAGCAATTGACGATAAAGGCGCAGTGTTGCCAACGTTACAGTCACATCGCCTCTTGCGTCTCGCCGTAACTGCAGGTAGTTTTATTTCACACAACTTCGTTAAAGTTTAAAGGCAACTCTTAAACCCAAGCTGGTGTAATTAAATAGATCATCAGAGGAGCTAACTGTCCGGTAAAATACGGCGAACACTCATTTAGATACGCGCCTAATACAATGACAAGCAGATAAATTGACCTGTTAGAGCCATATAATTGGATATAAATAACATACGAAAATAAATTGCGAAGTGTAATTCACAGAGAAAATTTTATTCCTGAATGTATATTAAAAATTACTTCTTTAAAGCCGTTTCATAGTTAAATAGTAACTACTATATCTCGAAAGCTACAAAATAAATAGTACTTAAACTAAATCAACTGTAGTAGAATGACCGATATAGGGTTATTTTTGGTCGTTTTATAGGAGACATCAGGAATTTCTTGTGACCGAAACTTGCCTTTTCGTTCACAATGTTTCCAGCAAGATGTCGCAACCAGACATACTGGCTTAGACAGCATTGCTTTCCTTCAAGAAACTTTTCGCAACCGTTTCAATCACCCTTAGAACAAGCTTTACTTATCCAGCCCTCTTACACCACCTGACGCCTACGTCTGGGAAATGATGAAGGAGAAGATTTTCCAACCACCATCGTCCTACAACAGGAAATAATGACCATGAGTATAAAGATCTTGAAACAACCCATACTTACCAAAATGATACAAAACCTTCAAGAACAGTATGAGGGAATAAGGTCTTATAGAACATACCCGAGTCTAAATCGGGTTTATACCGGAGTCTAACCTATTTAGCTTCTTTTTACTTGTATGTGTTTGTAAAATACAATGAAATACAAGAAAATTTTACAACTGTTTCAGTACTGTTTGTTTTAGGGCATAAAGTATTATAGTTTTCACAATAACATGGACAGAAGGCCTGTATAGTAAATCCAAACTCTTACCTTTGCTCCAGATATGTTATCTTTAACTACAGAGACCATAACCCAATAAGGATCTACAAGACTAAACATTCTAAAAAAACAATAACGCATATGTAACGTCAGTCTACCCGCTGATGCACCTTATTGAGGATCCAGACCTCTCGCATGTAGACAGTTTTATTTCACCCATCCACACCCCAGGTTCCCCTGTGCCCCTCCAGGTTCCCCTGTGCCCCTCCAGGTTCCCTGTGCCCCTCCAGGTTCCCCTGTGCCCTCCTCCAGGTTCCCCTGTGCCCGCCCCGTTTGAGATATCCTGGTCTGTATTACAAATAACGAAAACACAAGAATTGTTCGCAAGAAGCGTTTATAACCTGTATCACGTGACAGGTTTATCAGCAAATATAAAAGCTATTTTTATAGCTTTCAAAAATAAACTACAATACAGATCTGGTCCATCAAAGCCAAACGTCTGAAGTAAGAATGTATGTACTTTACATTATGGTTAACATTGTGGATGGGTAAATTAGTTGGGGTTAAATTTGTTATGAATAACGTCTCTGCATTGGGAACATCTGTGGCTCACGTATAAGAAGATCCTGTGTGACGTCACTAACCACTGTAATTAGGTCGATTGGAGGAGAGGATCACCTTACATGACACAATTAGCCGCCAGTCAAAGGCGTCTTAAGCTGTGCTTCGACAGCGCATTCAATTTGCCCGTAATACATTTAGACATGTCACACTGCTTGCTGCAACAGCCCTGGAGGTGTGGACGCGATCAGACGGAAAACAGTCTTTTCTCATGCGCCTAGCGTCGCTTCGATGAACTAATTTGTATCACGTGATCATTTAGATTGCTTTGATTCGTCTGTCGATGGTTGACGTGCATCTGTGCGTGTTATCTGTGAGGTCTGAAGTGCTGACGTGCTGATTGAAAGCTGTCAATCATATCGCTTTTCGCGAGTGCTATATTTTGGTGCCATGTGCAGGATAATAAATGGAACGGACGCATTGTTGTGTTTCTTTGTTGGAATAACAGTTATCAGACTGTCCCTTACAACGCTATTGATTTCCGCTTGTGTAGAAACCTAAATCCATGCGAGAGGCGCTTTCCCTGAGTATGTCACAATATTCCTTAAGGATATAATCTTTACAAACTAAATCTAATAAAAATATTATAGAATTATTTATAAAGGAAATATTTCTTTTAAACTAAGATCAACAATAAAACGAAAATATAATATTGCATGATCTAACTGTGAACGCCTGAACGTAGCCGGTAGGAGGGGGGTCCAATTTAAGGCGTTACTTCACAAGACGAATCTCCTTAATATTCCCCAGCTGTAACGGATCCCTTATTTTATACGTCACTGACTGGGCCTCAGGTGTCTCCCCCAACTCCCCCCTTCACAATGTAAACCCATGTGCTTTTGTGGTGGTATTGTTCGTAAAGAATGACGTTTTTTCGTGTATCTAATCAATACTTTATCTTTTATTTTCTTTCTCTAATCGATTTACATGTTTGTTGATTTTTCAGTTTTATTTTTATTTCATTTTTGTTACATTTCTCTTTCCTTTACTATATTTACTATAAAAATTAATGCGTTGAAGATCTCAGTAATTATACTCTATTAATTAAAATATCCTAGTTGGTAAAAACAACCTAGAACGATCCATTTAGTTGCAGTTTCGGACATATACAGCGTACGTCTTTAGTATTGTAACTGAACACTTTCTGATTTTGTTCTTCTTGTTCAACACAATCATTTCTCTGGGACAAAAATATTCCAAGCTATACCAGTCGTGCATCCCTGGGGGCTTGTATTGGCTTCTAATTTTTCAGGTTTACTCGTATAACTACTGCAATCACAAAAGAAATATTTGCCACATAATTCTCCAACATTAGAAAGTACATTGAATGTATGCTCATCTCACTTTCCTAGGATGGTCGTGATCTAGTCGTTAACTTGGGCGATGAAGTCTACTTTGTTTTTCCTTTGTCAGATTATCCCATTTTTTTTAATCATTGGCTTCTTTCAGAGTATTTTTTCTATTTGGTTTACCTAACACTGTCTCACTATCTTCATTATTTCATCCGGGTAGTGGTAAGACACCGCTCTTCCACTCTCCGTCTGCTAGAACATTTCTATTTCACAAGGGTAGACCTATATAAATAATAAGCGACTGTGCCGCACCACGAGTTAAGTAAATATAAGTCGTTTTGCACCAACAATCAATCATGAGCAGGGATAGGGCTATAAATATACGCGTACAATGTTTCGCTTTGAACTACATAAAATTGAAATATAAGTGATTTCCTTGCAGTAACTTTTATCTAACACCATTTATGAATCTTGTCTGGCATTGGAAGTAGAAGTAAAAAATTACTTCAATCAATTTCAATGCTATACTCTGTTCTACTGTCGTTAATTAAATTTTTTCAGTGTTCGATAATAAAATTTACTGAAGAAAACTGTCGACCATCAACTATATTATAAAAGCAACAATTAAAGAACTTCATTGTTGATTAGTTTCATTGCTACCATGATTTAATATATAAACTATATTGCATAGTAACAATTGCAGAACTTCATTGTTGATTACTTTCTTTTTTGCTACGACTCTTAACTACTTTTTGCTGCTACATTTCTAACTATCGTTTATCTGCGTACAAACCCGATTATCGATATATCTGAACGATTAGTACCGATGTATTTGAATACACACCAACTACCCGGCACAGCCCTGGATCAGATCGATGCACGGCTGACGCTCGCTTTGAACTCTGTGCACGACCTAGACTTTGAATAACTTCCCTGATTGGCTGTTAGCTTAGACTTTCTTTCTGCCGGCACTTGACAAATCTCCCAATCCGTCATCCGATTCCCTCGGTACTATTCTGCTGTGCCAAACACTTTTCTTTTCAAAGTCAACTTTACAACTAAAAGATTTCTGCGGGAATTTTATAGCAGTAAATCTTCTTTTAACGTACGACTGGTCAAATAAAAACAATATATAGAGTTCCTATATTATAGGATTAGATAACCTGTTATGGTGTTCAACTGCACATATAACTGAGGTAAACTCCAAAAGCAAAATCATTTATTTATGTTTATACTCAAATTATTCCAGTAATAAATTTCGTTTAGTAAAGATAACTAGTTCTTTCAATCACATCATGTCGTGACAGTTTTCACCTAAATCTTGACATGTTTTAGCGGACTATGACGTGACTGGTTAAATATTAAAACTAAATTCACTGTCAGCCAATGGCTGTTTAGCGCTAAGAGCTCTCCCGGTTCCCCATATTCTCTGACGCTGCGGAGGTGTTTTGTCCTTCCTTTACAATTCTAAAATGCTATTGAGAAACCTAAAAGTTTAAGAGAATGCTTAAAGGCGAAGGTGGTTTACGTGGATTTATTAAACGCTAAAGGCTTGGCTTAACGAGTCCTGGCGAAGTTCGCTTTACAGTTGCTTTAATGATGACTGCTTTTAAGACTATAGGTGGGCCGTTAGAGGAAATAATTTAAAAGGAGAAAATGTTTAGGTTTATGGGTCGTGAAGAATTTCATGTTCAATCTTTACTGCTTTACAACTACGAGAAACGCTTTCAGTTTAAACGCTATCTAGTGGCCTTTGTCCCGAAATAGATTTAAAGTCAAGGGAATTTGATTTTCCCATAATGTAAACTTATGCAGTTATGTTGTTACTTGGTGGCATAAACCCTGTCATAACTGTCCCCCTTTACTAGTACCCCAACATTTTCAGTGTAGTCAGAAATCTACTTATTGTAACGCCCCCTATTAAAGTATGCATTCTATTAAAGTACGCCCCTATTAAAGTATGCCCCCGTTCAATTATGCCCATATTAAAGAATTTCCTATTAACGTATGACCCTATTAAAGCATGGCCCTAAAAAGTAAGTCCCTATTAAAGAGTTCTCCTAATAAAGTACGCCCTATTGAAGTATCTCCCTAATAAAATATGCCCCTATTAATGAATGTCCTTGTCAGAGTACGCCCAATTAAATTATGTCCCTCTTAAAAAATGCTTCTATTAAATTATACGCCTAATATTGTATGTCTCTCCAAAGTATGTCTATATTACATTACGCCCATAACAAAGTATGACTCTATTAAAGTATGACTCTATTAAAGTAAACCCCTAATAACGTATGTGTATTAAAGTATGCCCCTATTAAAGAATGTCCTTATTAGAGCACGCCCTATTAATGTATCATTCTATTAAAGTATGCCCTTAATAAAGTATGTCTCTCTTGAAGTATGCCTCTATTAAAGTATGACCCTATTAAAGTATGCCCTTAATAAAGTATGTCTCTCTTGAAGTATGCCTCTATTAAAGTATGACCCTATTAAAGTATGCCCTTAATAAAGTATGTCTCTCTTGAAGTATGCCTCTATTAAAGTATGACCCTATTAAAGTATGCCCTTAATAAAGTATGAGTATTGAGAAATGCCCCTATTAAAGGAAGTCCCTATTAAATTACCCCTCATTAAGTTATCATTATATTTAAGTATGTCCCTCTTGAAGTATGTCTCTATTAAATTATTCCCCTAATAAAGTATGTTCCTATTAACGTATGCCCTTTATAGAGTACACCCATTAAAAGCATACTGCTATTAAAGAATGTCCTTAATAACTTATTAAAATATTCCCCTAATAAAGTATGCCCTTTTAAAGCATGCCCATATTAATGTATCCCCCTAACAACGTGGTCGTTATTAAACTATCCCTCTATTAAAGTATGACCTTATTAACATATGTCCTTATTAAAATTTAAACCTATTAAAAAATGTCCCTATTGAATTATGCCTTTGTTAAAGCATACCCTATTAAAGTATGTCCTTTAAAAGCATGTATGTCCTAATAATGTATGTCCCTATAACGTAGGCCCTATTACAAAATCCCCCAATAAAGTATGGCCTTATAAAAATATGCGCCCAATAAGGTACGTCTTTTTTGAAGTATCCTCTTTATTTAAATATGTCCTTATTAAAATGTAACCTTATTAAATTATGTTCCTATTAAATTATGCCTCTATTAAAGCATGTCCCAATTAAATCATATCCGTAATAAAGTATGTCTTTATTTAGGTATGCCCCTATTAAACTATCCCCTTAGTATATCCATTTTAAAATATTAGGCTAATAAATGATGTCTCTAATATTCTATGCACATTTAAATTATGGCCTATTAAAGTATATATATATATATATATATATTTATATAAGGTATTTTAATTCAATAAATTCATAAAATTGTTTACAATACTACTATCTTATTATTATTGTTGTTGACTATGGTTGAAGATAGTGTGGTGGATAGTAATATGAACTAGTTTTTAAATAAATACTTTATTATGTTGAATCTCCAGAAAGTGCACCCACCCTTACAATATTAGGCTATTTGTTATAAGGTAGAGAACCTTTCTGCAATATTTAGATTATTAGTGAGTATGGGTAAAGTTAGACGCGTTTTATATTAATGAATATGGATGACGCGATGAGTTGTACAACAAAAACATAAGCACCAAGTTTTAATTATACATAGGGAAAACTAAAACCTATAGCTCACAATATCCGACAGCCTGAGTAGAAATATTTAGTGCGCACATGGTTTGAATCGTTTATTGGATTCCTTCTATTAGCCCACACTCTTCCCGTGTTTATATCTTGTATACATTCAATCGTTAATAAAATACGTTTTTATTCATCCAATCAAGTTCGAATACATTTTTTCTACCTATAGTGGGTGAAAATTTATGATAATACAGTTTTTTCAAATATTTATTCAATAATTAAATTTTCAAAAATTAATGTCTCGATCTGATTCGAACTGAGAAACTACATGTTTGAAATTCAGCACTTTGGCACTGAGCTTACTTTCCAACAGCTAGAAATCATTTCCTTAGAGTTGTATTTGAAATAATAAAAGGAAGGTCCCTTGCAATAGCGAAGCGTTAAAAAGATGGATAGAATGAGAAGTTATAGACCACCATCAGCTTCATAAATTATAAAAAGTGAATAAATAGTAATAAACGAAAATAATAGTCGACCGCCATATACTGCATAGAGAGGAAAATGGAAAATTGCAAGGAAATTCGCTTTCTATTTTGCTACTTAATATTGTTATTCGGTTATATGTGTACATATTTATATTAATTGTAATTATAAAATAAATAATAATTAATATAAACCTTTTCTTTGTCGGCCTGAGTAGGAAATAACTTGATTACTTGATTTTTTAAAATTATGTGACTTGTTTCTAAATAAGGGAAGGTTTAACATCGTTTCTTCTCGGCTGGCACCCTCAGTTCTCCCACCTTCCGCTTTATTTGACTCCTGTCATATATCGTCATATGTGCGGATTTATCGCACATTTGCTCCATAATTAATTCCTTCTTTCCTTTTTCCTTATTATATCCTGTATTGCGTTCTGCACCTAACCTCTCTCACTCACCTTTATCAACTTGCTTCCATCTTCAATAAATACCCCATTAGAAAGGATTCGTTTCTACATCTCTTTAAAGTTTATAGACCTGAATACCATGCAATGCTCTTATAGTCTGGTACTCGATTGTAGTTTTACGTCAACCGTAATAAATTTCCGTTAAAACATCTCCCATCGCCATCTTGCTTTCCGATCACAGGCCATGACTACGCTTTCAGCTTATCCCACGGGATATTTGGAGCTTTTAACTCCATCATTTGGCTCATTATTAATGCCAGTATTCCCTGAGGACTGTGTATGGAACATCATATTAAGTCTTGCTCTTGAATAGCGATCGTATCTCAGACAACAATGCTGCACAAGTATGCAAGAAAAGTTCAGACACGCTGTAATAGACTATCTTATCGATAATGATACTACTATAAACAAAGAATACAAAAAAACAAAAACATAAAAATAAATACAAATTAAAAATTTCAACACATAGGGTAATAGTTATAACAGCTTATACAAACTAAATCTAAAACATCTTGACAAAAATTAAATGTAGTTCAATATACACGAAATAAGCTTGCCTTTACAAGCTTTGTTAATATAAAACTCTTGAAACGTGGACGAATCGCACAGGAGACGCTAAGGACCGCGCAGAAGGACCGGATCGATGGCCCCTTGTTCTGGCTTATTTAAAACATCCCTCCCTTGCCTTACTTTTAGTTTATTGTGTCCATTCCTGCAGGACTGTAATATCCAGACTTTTATTCTCTTGAAGTCTCCATAATAATTGCGCAGTCCCTTGTCTTCTACAATAATCTTGGATTATAAAGCACGTGATGACAGATTAATGATATGTAATGGAAAACAGCACCCAGCTTAGTAAATACTGTTGGGTTTATTAATTTTGTTTGGATTATCTTTATTTATTGCGGTCCTTTGTTGAAAAAAAAAATATATAGGCCTATACATATATATATATATATATGTGTGTCTGTGTGTGTGTGTGTGTGTGTGTGTGTAAGTGTGTGTGTGTATACATTCATATATATTTTTTTTAAAGATAAAATAATATATTGAACAATACATTCAAAAAATGAATGTATTGTTCAATACATTATTCCTGTAATTGTGTATATTATTTAATCTTAAAAATAATTCTAACAGGAAAACATTTGATATTCTACATATATAAATATATATATATATATATATATATATATATTTGTAGCTTTGCAACACTTTTTTCTTGTATACACTTATCACTTTCACTATATGTACTTTAACAAGTATCTTACTTGGTATTTATGCGAGTTAACTTTCAATGACTGGTCTTGTCTCCATCATCGGGCATACTGAGTGGGGGTGTAGTAGACTGCGGCTGTGTGGCATTCCCGTTGTCACGTGGTGTACCGTTATGTTCTATTTTCGGATTCACTCCACTTTGCGGGACTTTTAAGTTTGTTTTGGGGTTAATATTGTCTATTAGGTTTAATAATTTATGGTTTTTTAATTTTATTTGTATTTGTTCGTTTATGATATTATGTTTATGTTTATGTTTATGTTTATAAATTTGTAGTTGTTCTCAGATTGTCATTTTGAGGCCTTTTTGTACTTTTTTCATTAGGTGTACGTTTTTTAATGTAGGAAATCTGTGTTTGTTGATTCCGGTCTTTTGTAGCTCTTGCCAACGTAGCTCTTGCATACGTAGCTCTTGCCAAACAATACCTATTTACCCACATCTAAATACCTCAAAAATTTATTGTATATTTGTTTAATTATCATTTTCACAATATTGCCTCATGTTAAAAACGTCCAGTGACTTAAATGGGTGCAAAGGGTTGTTGCCTCATTTCTGTTTTCCATTTATTGGTGTTCCATTAAAGAAGATCTTTTCTGCAAACAAGGTGGATATTATAAAAGTTGCTATCCCGGCACTTGATGACGTAATTTATCCCACCAAGACAAAGCAGACAGGGCTGCATGAACGAAGCGATAAAGTCCGAACCCCATCAAGTTTATTAGATAAGTTAAAGGCTAAAAAAGATGAATCATGAAAGCCGTTCACGACCCATAAACCTGAACATTTTCTACTTCCAAATTAAGAACATTATGTGTTGCTAGCGTTGCCGTGATCTTAACACTAGCGATTCTCCAGAAAACTTAACGACGGAAGTAAATTTAAAAGCCTCTATTTATCAGCAACAATAAAATGTTTTCTTCGGCCGTTTTAATGGTTTGGTTTATTTTAGTTGATTAAAGTGTATTACATTGACATTTTAATTTATTACAGTTCTGCAAATATTCTGAGAATATAAACTAGTAGCAGTAAATTAAAGGTTAAATTATATATATATATATATATATATATATATATACATACATATTTTATAACTAAATTCGTTAAGTTATGAAAACTGTTTGTTAAATATTTGAACTTGTGAGATCATACCACACTGTCGCTACCTAGCCTGGAGTAGCCTATTGTTCTTCGGCCAAAAACGGTTACTGCACGCATCTGGCCATCTAAGCCATAAATATTAATATACGTCGAAAGGTTTCGTTGTAGGTAAACCAAGACGTGACTCGATCACTGGAGAGGCGCTTTACTTGGACATCGAGGGACCATGCAGGATTATGGTGACGATTCTCTAAAAATCTAGGAAAAGCACGTCCAGCGAAACACCTGCATATTGGGAAAGTTCTAGAAATTTCCACCAACCCAAAGGAAAGCGAATAGGAATATCGTTCTGATAGTTTGGAACAGATTTGAGCGTCATGAGGAAGCCAATCAAGTTCGAAGAGGGGTTGAAACCCGTATGGAAACGATCCAGAAGGAAACACGAAAGGCAGTCAACTATCAGGACTCGAAAGGGTCAAGTTCTAGGACTCGGGGAATCAAAATGCAGGAATCGAGGGGAACTACTCTAAGTTTTTAGTAAGAAATATTAAAAGCAAATAAACTAACGTGGCAATCTAAAGTTTCAATTGAGATTAATGAGGGAGATTACTAAATAGAGAGTGAAGTAAAACAGAGATTAAAGGGTAATAAATGAGATTAACTAAGTGAGGTTATTAGGTAACGAATTATATAAAGTGAGGGAGATATAAAAGTAGTAGGAGAGATTAAATAAGGGAGATAACTAAACAGTAAGTGGGATTGATAAGGGAGTGATTTAATAAAGTCAGTTACGGCATAGAAGCATTTCGAGTGATTACGGAATGTGAAATTGAAAGGAAAATACTAATAAGTGAATTTGTGTCTAGTTAAGTGAGACAAGGAACCACGCAAGTAATAAGTAACAATTTATCTTAAATTTAAAGCCTACTTTTTAAAGTAACAAATATTAAGAATCTTTTAAATTTTATTATTTCTTTAAACAGTAATAATTCATTCAAATATAAAATTTATCAAACCATGTGCAGTAACCTATATTCGCCCTAAAATAATTAAGGACGGTTTAAATAGAATTGTAATTTAATAAAAATTATAAGAGTCTTGATGCCTACCGGCAAAAGTAGAGTTAGTTAAAACTAATCTTATGTAGCTACCTAAATGTTAACGTTTGAAGTCAGGATTAAAATAAGGCAGTTATTGTAAAAACAAGTAGTTGCGTATTAATTGATTTCCTAAGAGTCAATTTATCCTAAAGGACGATTAGAGAACGTATGTTATAATATATATATTATATATATATCTTTGGTTAGGCGTGTGCGTGTGTGTGCGCGCGCGTGTGTGTGTATTATTGTTAAATCGATATAACCATTACATTATGATTCTTTGAAAAACGTGTTATACAAATATGAGGTTGTTATTTTTATATCACATTTTACACGTGTTCCTTCTATTACGTCATACTCTCCTTATATATATATATATATATCTCGTACAAATTTTCAATCGTTAATAAAATACCTGTTTATTTATCCAGTCATGTTTAAAAACATTTGTTTAACCTAAACGGGACGACACTTAACGTTAATATAGTTTTTCAAATATTTATTAATTTGTTAAAATTTCAAAAACCTCTTGTTACGTAAACTGAGTGAATACATGTCTGAATTCAGCATTTTGGCACTGAACCAACTTTTCCTTTGCTAGAAATCAATTACTTAAAGAGGTACAGTTATGAATTTATAGGAAAAGGGTTTTTTGCAATAATGAAGTAATACAAGACATAGATAGAACCAGAAAATATAAACCTCCATCAGTTTCATAAATTAGGGATGAAAAAAGATAGCGAATAAATAGTAACAAATAAAAACAAGTCCAACACCATATACTATATAGGAACAGATTGCGAGGAAATTCGCTTTCTATTTAGTTACTTAATATTGTGATTCTGTCATATGTATACACATATTTATATTAATTGTAGTTATAAAATAAAAAGTAACTAAAATAAGGGTTGTCTTTGTTGACCTCAGTAAGAATTTACTTTAAATTGTTTTACGACTTGTTTTTTAGTAATTTAGTCAGTAAAATAAATGTAAAATTGTATGCAGAGTATTTTAACTTTTTCACTTAAAGACGGAAATTTTAAACAATACAATAAAAACCTAAACACATACCAAGAAATTAGACAGAAACACAGATTAGTAAATAAGCAAAACCTTCAACTTGTTTTTAAAATAGTTAAAAAACTATTTTCCTACATGATTGTAGTGCTTACGCAATAGAAGGAATGGGTGCTATTTTTGCTAGCAATATGAGCTTTGCCGACGTCACCGTACTGCTGTGTCCGTGTTAACGCATATCTCAGGAGTAATGACGTCACCGTACTGCTGTGTCCGTGTTAACGCATATCTCAGGAGTCATGACGTCACCGTACTGCTGTGTCCGTGTTAACGTATATCTCAGGAGTCATGACGTCACCGACATCACTTAGAGTATTATGGTACACATTGGGCAAGCTTCTAGGATGAGATTAGTTTTGTACTTTTCGGTGTAGACTCCTCTCCTTTCCCGGAGATTGACGACAGCAAAACCTTCTATTACTCCCAGTGTTGTTTCCCATTTGTTACTACCAACAGTTTCTTGTCCCGTTCTTCGGCATCCTTCTTCCTGCGAAGGAGTGAGCATGTAGACACCTCTTCACGACCTCTGTAGAGAATATGTCTGCTCACATGATGGCATGCTCCCTAAATCCTACATTAAGGGATTGTATGCTCTACTTTGAGTCCATTTCTTTTTAAACTTGTAATGGATGACATTTGACGATAATACAGTTAACAAAAAAATTAATTTATTATTTAAATTTAATGAATAACATAAGTTTTATATGAGAGAAAAACATTTCTCAAAAGGGGCAAGGAATGCAATATAGTTATTTCATCCCATTTGGCATAAAAGAAGTGATAACATATGATTTCATGAAACAGGTGATTTTATAGGTTATGTGCTAGAACAGCTGATTTACCGCATATGTTATGTTACTTTATTTATATTAATTGATTTTAATTATTAAAAAGTAACTAAAATATTTTTTTTTTTTTTGACCCAAGTAGGAATTCACTTCTCTAAATGTCTTGTTTAAGAGAAATGAGTCGGTTTTCTTTCGCATTTTATCTTGGTTTTTGAACGTTTAGTGCAACAACATCACGTGGTTTGGAATTAATGTTTTCATGCTGGAACATATATAAAACCCTTGGTAGATCCAAGCAGAGGTCATTATTCCATCCTTTTGGCCACCGCGGAGTGTTCGTTAACTACAAGTCATTGGTAAATAGATAAAATGCTTACAAAATGATAGTAAAAAAACACTATACTGATTTACTTCAAGTGATTATTTCGAAAACAGCTTGGAGAAATACAGATTAGGCTGGCCTAGAAAGTGATGGCGTCATAAAGTGCTTGCGCCATTAGGGATGCGAGGAATCAAGGATGAGCAGGAGGACTGAGCAGGATGGAGGGTACGTAGATTAATTTCAATTCAAAATGGTAGAGATGAGTGGTAGGATCGACTACAGTTAGCGAGGAAGAGTTGGAGGTAGATGAAACGGAGAATAAGGTGTGGGTGGCGTAATCAGAATTATAGATGATAAGTAGCAAAATAGATAAGACTGGAAAGTGGAAAATGGAATGACAGATCAGACTGGAGAATAAGAAATGGGAGGAAAAATCGTATAGGAGAAGAGAAAATGGGAGAACGGATTAGACTGGAAGACGATTGATGAAGGTACATATCAGTATGGGGAATGAGAGGACAGAATCGAGGATAAGAACTGGAAGGAAAGATAATATGGAGGAGTAGGGATTGGGAGGACAGATCAGAGTTGAGAGAGAGGGGGAACAAATCCGAATGAAAGGTGAAGAGTAGAAAGATATGTCAGAATGGAGTGTGAGGATAAGTTTATAATGGAAGATGAAGATTGTGTGGAAAGATCAAATGCAGGAGCCGTACAGGAGGGCAGGTCAGAATTGAGAATTAGTAAAGAAAAGACGTCAGAAGGAAGAGTGAAGAGTAGAAAGATAGATCAGAATGCAGAATGGTGTTTTAGAGGACATATCGGAAATTACGTAACAGATGACAGAGGCAAAAACAACAAGGTGAAGGAATACCAAAGAATTATTTATAAGCGAAATAAATATACTTGTAAAACTTTGAATAATGACAACAAAGAATTAAAGATATTTATGTAAGCAATAATTAATTAGTTGTATGTCAAGATGTTTCCCACATTTACACAGTTTAAATTAAATCGAATGAAAACATATGTTATTTCGATCTAGATCGTAAAGTGACCTAATTCCGAGGCTGCAACTTGATTCTTTGAGAGACTCTTACTCGGCAAGTGTCGCTGCACAGGCAGAATGTGACGTCACTGGCTACGGTTGCTCTCAACACGTTTCTCGTAGAGTACATGGAAAGGCAACTGTTTTTAAACAAGAGTTTGTTTAACACGGATTAAAAGCTGTTTAAACCTAAGCAATTCTTATATACATATAGTTTCTAATCACTTAAGAACTGTTTGGTAATAAATATTTTGTCGTAAAAAATATATTTAAAACGTTATGCAACATTTTGTTACAAGTATATCTAGTTACATTGTAATAGTTTTCCAGATTATTGTTGGTTAACATTAATGTAATATTTTTATTTATTTAAATATAAACTAAAAGATTTTATAAAATCATATGAATTGTTGTAATTGAATGTAATATATTTTTTAA
Source organism: Prosapia bicincta (assembly GCA_036971475.1). NCBI lineage: Eukaryota > Metazoa > Arthropoda > Insecta > Hemiptera > Cercopidae > Prosapia > Prosapia bicincta. Next base: position 12,500,111 of record JBAIZL010000011.1, on the reverse strand, counting down.
ATTAATAATTTGAAACGTTTTTCCAATTCTTTTTATTAGCTCACACTCTCCTGTATTTATACCTTGTAAACATTTTCAATCGGTAATAAAAATACGTTTTTATTCATCCAATCAAGTTCAAATACATTTCTTTTAACCTATAGTGAATGGCAATTCATATTAAAACAGATTTTCAAATATTTATTCAACAATTAAATTATTAAAATTTGGGTGTCTAGGTCGGATTCGGACTGAGTATCTTCATGTTCGAAGTCTAGCGTTTTAGCACTGAGCCAACTTTCTCATAGCTAGAAATGTACTTTTGAAGGAAGTACGTGAATTTTTTTTTGTCCCCATCTGGTTGTCGTCGAAACCTGTACTGCACAACCTTGAATTGTTGCCATAGTTACCACACAATATCTTAAATACTGCTTTAGGAATAAAAATGAATGAAAAGAATAAAATAAACAAACTGTATTAACGTTATTGAACCTAGCTTCACAAACAAGCAATGCGTAAAAAGCGAAAAAAAACTAAAACTCAATGTAAGCAACGAAAAAAACACATAACAAATAAAAATAATAATCAAACACCATACATAGAAAAGAAAATGGAAAATTGCAGTTTCTTTTTCTATTTTGTCACTTAGTATTGTTTTTCTGTCATGTGTATATAGATATTTATAATTATTGTAATTATAAAATTTTAAAAAAACTGAAATAAGATGTTTCTTTTTTGATTTAAGTAAGAATTGAGTTTTTAAATAATGTTATATTACTTGTTTAAAGGTTATTTGAATAATAAATGCCGTATTTCAAGAGAATATAATTTATCACAAATGTATATTAACATAGATTTTGGTTACCTTTATGTTTTCTAAATAGAAGGTCTTATAAATATAAATAAATAAAACCTCTTAAACACGTTTTTATTTATGTCCTGATGAACATTTCGATTGCAGAGCAATCAGATTCAGAGGAAATTTCTACTAGACTAAGAAAGAAAATTGCTTCCCCTCTAATACGATTAATCAAATTGTGGTCGATTTATCGGGAAAAATTAAAACTAATAAACAAATCTTTATTTACAAATTTAGTTATTTTATTTCCATCGCTCTATATTGAACCATTATTTTGGAAGTAAATGGAAGCTCAGACGAAAACAAACACATCAGGCTGAGATGATGTTCCGCTTGACAACGCCTAAGCAATAACTAACTTTGCCAGACTCAAATCACTGAACCCGTTAAGCCCGCCATCATGCGAGCCTGAGATACACACTCTCAGTTACTATAACAGACTGAGAAGAGAGTTAACTGTGACACAAACTTCTAATCATTCTAACTTACTCTGCATCGTCATACAGTAAAATTACTTTACTACAGTTCTCTGCTGCATCGCTCATTGTTTTATTAACATATTAATTTATGTTTTATAGTGTTTGTCTAATATAATATTAATGTCTCTTATTATATCTTTACGTGGTTAGAAGAGAGACAAAATATAATTTCATATATATATATATATATATATATAAACTATTCTGCATTCTATAATTCTAGTCTCATCAGACATTTTTCCACCTAATTTTATTACATGTTACTACATAATCTCCTTTTTCTACATTTTCATACAAGTATACTTTTTCTCTCTGTACTACGTATACATTTATGTAGTTTTGACACCAATCAAAGATTCTCCTACGATTAAATTCGTCAGAATTCTTATTCACCTGTTTCTATATTGTTCTACATAATTTGAATTTGCTAAATGTTCCTATAAAAATGCTTTTACTGTCTGGTTATGCTACGTATACATTTATGTAGTTTCGTTAGCAATTTAAGATCCTCCCACGATGGAATTCGTCAGAATTCTGCTTCAACTATTTCTATATTTTTCCACTTAATTTGAATTTGCTAAATTTTCACATAAAAATTCTTTTACTGTCTAATTATGCTACATATACATTTATGTAGTTTCGACACCAATCAAAGATTCTCCTACGATAGAATTCGTCAGAATTCTGCTTCAGCTATTTCTATATTTATTTACATAGTTTGAATTTGCTAAATTTTCACATACAAATACTTTTACTGTCTGGTTATGCTACATATACATTTATGTAGTTTCGTTAGCAATTTAAGATCCTCCCACGATGGAATTCGTCAGAATTCTGCTTCAGCTATTTCTATATTGATTTACATAATTTGAATTTGCTAAATTTTCACATACAAATACTTTTACTGTCTGGTTATGCTACATATACATTTATGTAGTTTCGTTAGCAATTTAAGATCCTCCCACGATGGAATTCGTCAGAATTCTGCTTCAGCTATTTCTATATTTATTTACATAGTTTGAATTTGCTAAATTTTCACATACAAATACTTTTACTGTCTGGTTATGCTACATATACATTTATGTAGTTTCGTTAGCAATTTAAGATCCTCCCACGATGGAATTCGTCAGAATTCTGCTTCAGCTATTTCTATATTGATTTACATAATTTGAATTTGCTAAATTTTCACATACAAATACTTTTACTGTCTGGTTATGCTACATATACATTTATGTAGTTTCGTTGGCAATTTAAGATTCTCCTACGATAGAATTCGTCAGAATTCTGCTTCAGCTATTTCTATATTTATTTACATAATTTGAATTTTCTAAATTTTCACACAAAAATACTTTTACTGTCTGGTTATGCTACATATACATTTATGTAGTTTCGTTAGCAATTTAAGATCCTCCCACGATGGAATTCGTCAGAAGTCTGCTTCAGCTATTTCTATATTGATTTACATAATTTGAATTTGCTAAATTTTCACATACAAATACTTTTACTGTCTGGTTATGCTACATATACATTTATGTAGTTTCGTTAGCAATTTAAGATCCTCCCACGATGGAATTCGTCAGAATTCTGCTTCAGCTATTTCTATATTGATTTACATATTCGAATTCTGCTTCAGCTATTTCTATATTGATTTACATAATTTGAATTTGCTAAATTTTCACATACAAATACTTTTACTGTCTGGTTATGCTACATATACATTTATGTAGTTTCGTTGGCAATTTAAGATTCTCCTACGATAGAATTCGTCAGAATTCTGCTTCAGCTATTTCTATATTTATTTACATAATTTGAATTTTCTAAATTTTCACACAAAAATACTTTTACTGTCTGGTTATGCTACATATACATTTATGTAGTTTCGTTAGCAATTTAAGATCCTCCCACGATGGAATTCGTCAGAAGTCTGCTTCAGCTATTTCTATATTGATTTACATAATTTGAATTTGCTAAATTTTCACATACAAATACTTTTACTGTCTGGTTATGCTACATATACATTTATGTAGTTTCGTTGGCAATTTAAGATTCTCCTACGATAGAATTCGTCAGAATTCTGCTTCAGCTATTTCTATATTTATTTACATAGTTTGAATTTGCTAAATTTTCACATACAAATACTTTTACTGTCTGGTTATGCTACATATACATTTATGTAGTTTCGTTAGCAATTTAAGATCCTCCCACGATGGAATTCGTCAGAATTCTGCTTCAGCTATTTCTATATTGATTTACATAATTTGAATTTGCTAAATTTTCACATACAAATACTTTTACTGTCTGGTTATGCTACATATACATTTATGTAGTTTCGTTGGCAATTTAAGATTCTCCTACGATAGAATTCGTCAGAATTCTGCTTCAGCTATTTCTATATTTATTTACATAATTTGAATTTGCTAAATTTTCATATACAAATACTTTTACTGTCTGGTTATGCTACATATACATTTATGTAATTCAACATTGATTTGAACAGCAATCAAAGATCTTTCTACGAAGGAACTCGTCAGAATTCTGCTTCAGCTGTTTCTATATTTTTTTACATAATTTGAATTTGCTAAATTTTCACATACAAATACTTTTACTGTCTGTTTATGTTGCATATACATTTATGTAGTTTCGATAGCAATCAAAAATCCTCCTACGATGAAATTAGTCAGTTTACTAAGTAATTTGAATGTGCTAAATTTTCATATAAAAATACTTTACTGTCTGTTTATGCTGCATATACATTTATATAATTTCAACAGCAATCAAAGATCTTTCTACGAAGAAACTCGTCAGACTTCTGCTTCACCTATTTCTATATTTTTCTACGTAATTTGAATTTGCTAAATTTTCACATAAAAATACTTTTACTGTCTGGTTATGCTACATATACATTTATGTAGTTTCGTTAGCAATTTAAGATCCTCCCACGATGGAATTCGTCAGAATTCTGCTTCAGCTATTTCTATATTGATTTACATAATTTGAATTTGCTAAATTTTCACATACAAATACTTTTACTGTCTGGTTATGCTACATATACATTTATGTAGTTTCGTTGGCAATTTAAGATTCTCCTACGATAGAATTCGTCAGAATTCTGCTTCAGCTATTTCTATATTTATTTACATAATTTGAATTTGCTAAATTTTCACATACAAATACTTTTACTGTCTGGTTATGCTACATATACATTTATGTAATTCAACATTGATTTGAACAGCAATCAAAGATCTTTCTACGAAGGAACTCGTCAGAATTCTGCTTCAGCTGTTTCTATATTTTTTTACATAATTTGAATTTGCTAAATTTTCACATACAAATACTTTTACTGTCTGTTTATGCTGCATATACATTTATGTAGTTTCGATAGCAATCAAAAATCCTCCTACGATGAAATTAGTCAGTTTACTAAGTAATTTGAATGTGCTAAATTTTCATATAAAAATACTTTACTGTCTGTTTATGCTGCATATACATTTATATAATTTCAACAGCAATCAAAGATCTTTCTACGAAGAAACTCGTCAGACTTCTGCTTCACCTATTTCTATATTTTTCTACGTAATTTGAATTTGCTAAATTTTCACATAAAAATACTTTTACTGTCTGGTTATGCTACATATACATTTATGTAGTTTCGTTAGCAATTTAAGATCCTCCCACGATGGAATTCGTCAGAATTCTGCTTCAGCTATTTCTATATTGATTTACATAATTTGAATTTGCTAAATTTTCACATACAAATACTTTTACTGTCTGGTTATGCTACATATACATTTATGTAGTTTCGTTGGCAATTTAAGATTCTCCTACGATAGAATTCGTCAGAATTCTGCTTCAGCTATTTCTATATTTATTTACATAATTTGAATTTGCTAAATTTTCACATACAAATACTTTTACTGTCTGGTTATGCTACATATACATTTATGTAATTCAACATTGATTTGAACAGCAATCAAAGATCTTTCTACGAAGGAACTCGTCAGAATTCTGCTTCAGCTGTTTCTATATTTTTTTACATAATTTGAATTTGCTAAATTTTCACATACAAATACTTTTACTGTCTGTTTATGCTGCATATACATTTATGTAGTTTCGATAGCAATCAAAAATCCTCCTACGATGAAATTAGTCAGTTTACTAAGTAATTTGAATGTGCTAAATTTTCATATAAAAATACTTTACTGTCTGTTTATGCTGCATATACATTTATATAATTTCAACAGCAATCAAAGATCTTTCTACGAAGAAACTCGTCAGACTTCTGCTTCACCTATTTCTATATTTTTCTACGTAATTTGAATTTGCTAAATTTTCACATAAAAATACTTTTACTGTCTGGTTATGCTACATATACATTTATGTAGTTGTCATAGTATGTAAGCACCCTTCCTTTAAGGGTAAAATATGGCATCGTATCCAAACCTATTATGAGCTGTAAGCTAATATTATTGTGTAAAACATATATATGCAATTTATTGTATTATGTTATTATTTAGGGTACATTGTTTGGTTAGTAATAGTAGATCATGGAGCCATAATATTGATTATGTTATTCTGTCTCTAAAGTTCAGCATTCTCTATCAATGCATTAACATAGGATGTAAAGGCAAATTGTGTATTTTGTTTTAAACACAATCTTGTATTTGTAAACCCCGCAATAAATGTGACGCTGTTTCAACAAATGCGATGTCATCATCACTAATGTTACTGTTACTCTTTAAACAAAGCAGATGTGTTTCTGGCAGTAACATCTTACAACGCCACCAACGATGCTGATTGCATTGTATCAGGTTCACTAGAATCGGGTTTACCTGTGAGACTTTTGGTAGTTTTAAGCGATATTTTTAAAATATTTTCTTCCAGTTACCTAGAGTTACTTAACAATAAACTGATAAATAATGTATAATTTCTCGTACTCGTTTCAGTTAAAAACGTAAATATTATCAATAAGTAAAACTTTTAATAAATTCAAACTGTGTGTCATGAAAAAATACTCATAAATTTATGGTAACAGTTACTGATAGAAGGTGAGATTATTGTGTGTGAATATGTATACTTATATACACAATATATATTATTTAATATATTGGTAGAATTAGTAATGTATGTAATACTCAGTAATAAAATGTGGAGCATTTGTTCATGATACGCAGACGGTAATAAATTGGAAAATTTTTCGGACGTATTTGCGGCAGAAACGATCGCAAGACAATTCATTAATCTAACCAAGGAATGCCGCAGCGAGCGGCTCAAGTGCCCTGACGGCGAGGCAAATTGAAAAGTCATTAAGGACAATGCAGGAGACACTTCACCCCCCCCCCCCCCCCCCGCACTCCACTTCTTCGTTCCATCGCTTTTCCTTTATTTGTAATTTCCATATTTATCTTTCTATTAAAATGAAGGAGAATGATAAAGTCAGTAAAAAAATAGGGGTTGTAGTTTGCAGTGAATTAGTTGTAAATAGTGTTAATTTAGTTTCGAAATATTTTGTTTAAACATATCTGAGCTGCAAAATAGTACGAACCCTTCTAAAGGTTTCATAACCTTTAGGCCGAATGGTATCACTCAGTTGTACTCTGTAGTTACGTCATCGTGGTGTGTTTCCGCTGAAATCACAGTGTTTTGTCGATATAATACTATTTACATAAATGCTGTTTTAGCCAACAACTCGTTAAAACTTACTTTCACAGTGTATTTATATCGAAAACTAGAATATATATATATATATATATATATATATATATATATATATATATATATATATACATATATATATATATATATATATATATATATATATATATATATATATATAGTCTACTTTTCCATCGTTAAAAATACCTTTTTATTCATCCATTCAAATTTAAATATATATTTTTTTTAAACCTATAGAGAATGACTTTTGATGTTAATACATTTTTTTCTAGTAATAATTCATTAATTAAGTTTAATTAAATTGATTTTAGTTGTATATAGCAGAAAAACATTTCACAATAGGGTGCAAGGTATGCAATATAGTTATTTCGTTCCTTTTTGCTTGAAATAAGTGAATACCCTACTTATGATTTCATAAAACAGCTGATTTCATGTCACAGTTTTTGTAGTACAACAGCTGTTTTATCGCTTAGGTTATGTTACTTTATTTTTATTTATAGTAAATATTTAATAAAAAGTATCTAAAATAACATTTTTCTTTCTTGACCTAAGTAGGAATCGACGTAAAATGTTTTCGTATATATTGCTTGTTACACATCACTGATTTTTTTGTATCGTCATCTTCTACCTACCTCTTTCGACTTTCTCAGGGATATAAACATCATTGCCTTTTGATTTCCCTAGCGTCACTTTAACCCTCTTTTCTCCACTCGTTTCAACATTTCGCCTACTTTTAGTCTTTCCTTTTGGGACACCACCCTTCGCCATTTCTCTCACCCTATCATTCGACCCATATTCTGGTCTGTCTTGCGGACAGTGGGGAACATACGAAGGTTGCCTGCAGGGACATACCCCTGTCATGATAAACCTTGAAGCCTGACACTGGATTGTATAGGTCACGCAATGTTTTCCAATGAATTTCATTATTTCTTGGTCTCCATAATGCTCGGGATTATTTTAAATTAAAACCTGGTTATATTTAGATTTTCATGAACTAATAACTGAAAAAGAAAAAAAACCTTAACAGCTTCACTAAGCAATTATAATCAATGAGACACTGTTTGATTGCTTAGTCCAAATGAAAATATTATGTTTTTTCTTTTTTCTAAATATTTATTTTCATTCAAGCGTAAGTATAAATTCATCGTATAAGTAAAGATGCTACCATTTTCACCTGAGTGATTCAATTTTAATAATATTTCTTTTAATTGTATTAATTTATACTATTTGTATTGCCTATATTAGTCTGTTATTTTAAAACTTTTTTTGTTATCGGTTGTATATTTACAGCGAGCAGACCTTCAAACGTTTTATATAGTCGAGTACATTTCTCTGCTTTTCAAAAAACTACAATATTTTCCTTTGTTAACGCGTTTCTAAACGACTCCATTATCAAAACTTATAGAGAACTGTTTAAGCTTTGAAAATGGAGTCGTTCCGAAACGCGTTAACAATTTGAATATTATAAACACAAGAAGTATAATAAACAACTCACAATTATAAAACTATAATCTCAAACGCGTTTCAATTGAATTATGTCATTATCAGTGATTTTTTCACAGACATATAACTTTAATGAAAAAAATAGAACATAACCTATAATATCTTAACAAACGTGGGAACCGGATCTGAGCGTTGCTTACAACCACGGCTACTAATATATTTACATTGAACAAAATATGATAAATACAAATATTTAATTTTGATAAAACTATAATATTAATAAAATGTAATAATGACAAAATTATTTAAATAAGTTGAAAGTTATATTTATCATTAAATTAATTTACAATAATATGGAATTTTGAATTGGTCCTAATTCATTATTAACAATTTCATTTTTATATCTATTTATAAGTAAAGTTTCTCATGCACTTAGTTCATTAAAATATATCATATTTTTCAAAAGAATTACATTTTGACTTCCAAATGTATGGTTGTTGTCAAAACATATATGTTTATTTAATTAAAGTTGTATGTTTGTGATAAGATCAATGATGATGATGATTAACATAATGTTAGTGAAACGCGTTTGAGATTAAAGTTTTTATAACTGTGAGTTTTATATATTTCTTGAGTTTATAACATTAACTCACAAGCCAGCTCGAATATTGTTTATAAAGGTAAATATTATAATGTTAGGAAAAGCAGGAGAATGTACTCGAATATTCCTATTAGAAGTGAGGATTAGTGTATTCAGAATATCTTCAACATTTACAAATAAATCAGTTAGTTTATATTATACGGACGAAATTTAATTACATTTGGATATAATGTTCCTTTGTTTGTTAACTTTGACAGTTTTAATTTAATACTAATAAAATTCCTTTGCATGTGACGGTTCTAAATGACCTAGAAATGTCTGGGAGGTGAATCGTAAGGCATGTGACTTTATATAAAGGGTTTATACCTAGCCATTGCGACATTATAAAAACATACGACTCAAACCTACAACTCCCTTATTATAATTTATTAATAAAAACCATTATAAGAAATGTTTCAGAAGACAGAATAGCAATATGAAATGGGAAAATAAAAAACAAATTTCTTTACAATTTTGTATTTTCCTCTCTATACATTTTCCTGTCAATATTGTGTTGGACTATTATTTTTGTTTGTTACTATTTATTCGCTTTTTCTTTTTTCGTTTCTAATTTATGAAGCCGATGGTGGTCTATAACTTCTCATTCTGTCCATCTTTGTAATGCGTCACTATTGCAATCACTATTTCTCTTATTAAATTCAAATACAATTCTAAGAAATTGATTTCTAGCTTTGGAAAGTAAGTTTAGTGCAAAGTGCTGGATGTCAAACATGTAATTCCTCAGTTCGAACCAGATCGAGACATTAATTTTTAAAATTTAGTTATTGAATAAATATTTGCAAAAACTGTATTATCATCAATTTTCACCCACTATAGATTGAAAAAATGTATTCAAACTTGATTGGATGAATGAAAACGTATTTTATTAACGATTGAAAATGTATACAAGATATAAACACGGGAAGAGTGTGGGCTAATAGAAGGAATCTAATAAAGATTCAAACCATGTGCGCACTAAATATTTCTACTCAGGCTGTCAGATATTGTGAGCTATAGGTTTTAGTTTTCCCTATGTATAATTAAATTAATTAAAACTTGGTGCTTATGGTTTTGCTGTACACCTCAATGCGTCATCCATATTCATTAATATAAAACGCGTCTAACTTTACCCATACTCACTAATAATCTATTGTAAGGGTCCCATACTCTAATATAGTAAGGGTGGGCGCACTTTCTGGAGATTCTACATAGTAAAGTATTCATTTATATGACGCTTCCCGATCTTCTAAGACTTCTAGAAAACATGATATACTATATGAAGTTCTGGAAGGTTTAAAACCCCATATAAAGATGACAGTGTATAGCAATGACATGACTGAATCATATGTTTAGTTTCGATTAATTTTTACTATTTTGAAAATACTAGAACTATAATCCAGCTTTTTTCCGTTTATTATATTTTCAATATATGTATACACACACACACACACACACCTATATATATATATATATAATTAATAAATTAAAAATATTTCAAAAACAAGAATACTTTTAATGAATATATTTATTCAAAGCTTTTCGCCGATAAAATAGTACCAGCATCTTCAGGAAAATAATTATCTAATAAAATATTTTTACAAAATTAAATCATATGTGCTACCTATGATATATAGTGCATAAAATCGCAGTTCCGACGTTTCTGACGTTGTTCCAACGCAACAACAGTTGTTTGCAACTGTGATTTTATGCACTATGCACTGCAGAATTAACGGATGTACTCCAGGTAATAACTATTCATCATATAGTCTATATATAGTTCGTTTTAGTATAAAAGCTAGTTTTTGTGGTTGAGCAGTTTCTATTTTTGATTCCCTTATTTATAATCCGACATTTAATTCAAAAGAATATTTATAAATGAATACAGAAAAATTATTTATTCATCCCTGGCCCCAAAAAACAATTAATTCTTGATGTACCTTTTTTGATCTGTTACTTACAATACAAAATTCTCAAGTATACATAATTGCGTGTAATTTCCTAAGAATTCGTTTGTAGTTTAGAGGTCGGTTTGACTATTGTCACCTACTGGGATGAACCATGTGTGTATCCTATATACACGGTAGGCCTATATAATATTCTGTAATAGGTTATATGGATATGCGGGTGTTGTGACGTTTTCTCTGAAAGAGACTTTTAACAAGATCATTAATGATCTTACTATTAACCTACAACAGTTATTAAGAATGACAGTTGGAAATATATAGGGTTACGGGAAGACATCTGAAAGAAAGTTTTAAAAAAGGGAAAATAACCGGAGAGCACAGTGTTTACAGCATCTCTTCCTGGATTAGGGGATATAAATATGAGTCTACTCGTAGTGGGAAGTGGATGAGGAGGCAGATGGAATTAGGAAGGGTTAAGGAAAGAACATGGTCTTCTCGTGTTGGTAACTTAATAAGGAAAACAATGGCGGTATATAATTGCTATTGCTAGAGGCAAATGCAAGCAATCAAGTCGTGGGTAGGCGTACGTGGAAAGCAATACGAGTGCATCCTGCAGCGAGAATGCGCTTGTGTCTGGGGAAATCAATGCAACGTACGTATCCTGTGTCAGCATTAATTGGAACTGACTTGGTGTTGGAAACGCTAGACGCTTTGTACAGGAGCCGACTGAAGCTCCACACACTTATAGTCCTCAGTTTGGAACCTCGTTGGACCGAACATTTCCATCCAAAGTGGTTACATTATAGCATAAAATGTTAGCGCTTCAATGGGAAAAGTAAAATGCGGTGACTGAAAACCTTCAACTGATTTTATAGCGTAGTCGTCCTTGTTAGCTTTGCTTCTGGCCGGAGTTAGGGACATTGTGCGATTTGGAAGCCGGAGGGTTCTAAGATAAACGTTGTGAGGAGGGAGCTATGCTTCCTCAACGGTCGGACAGTTTGGTAAAGAAATCGATACAAGATCGTACAGAAAGGCAGATCATCCCTCCACTCTCTCTTACCTATATAGAAACTATTGCTTTTTGCGTCCCCCTTATTCTCAGCGTTGTATCTCAATACTTTGTTGGCACATCACGTCTGTAAAGTTCTTAACAACTCGCTGCCTCTAGTGTCCGTAACTTTGGGAAGTTCTGTACAAGTCCATTAATACTGTAACAGCTGTCGTGGTGCTGCACATTCTAATTCTGTACTTAGGGGTGTTGTATTGCTTACTGTACGAATATATATATATATATATATATATATATATATATATATATATATATTTGTAGTCCGTTTACATTTATCACTGACACACACACACACACATACATACGCACGCACACAGAGAGAGAGAGTGAGAGAGAGAGAGAGACAGACAGAGACAGATAGAGACACACACACACAGACAGACAGAGAGAGACAGAGATATAAAGAGAGAGACAGACAGACAGAGAGTGAGAGACAGAGATACAAGAGAGACGTTTCGGTTACATTCGCGTGTTCCAACAAAACGATCATATAAACTAAGAAAAGTACACCTTTATATCATATTGAAAACAATAAACACAATAATACTACAAACACACCCCAAAGACACAACAATGACACAGCAAAGTATCAGGCAACAATAAAAAATATGACAACGTTTCAAAACTGCTGAAACTACCAACCTCAGTCGTTTTGGCAATCAAGTATCCTGCGAAAGTATTCAACAAAGTCAACATTCTACAGTGAACATTGCCGACGATGTGTCCATCTTCAGTGATGTACTTACAATAACACACTTTTACTAGGACATCAGGTTAAGTCTGAGTTTGTATGCAAAAAGTATCGCTCAACAATACGGTAAATTGTTCAACAAGTCAGAATAAACAGGTAATAGTGAATTTATCTACTTGGAAATATTGGATATAAGAAATAGAATCACATGGTTTGTTTTTATATCACGCTATTGATAGAAACAAATAATGACAGTGAAGACAAGCAACTGTGTGAAGACAAGCAACAATTTTCATGAAATTAACTACAGCCCGGGGTGGGCCTTGGCTTCCTTAACAATTTCCCGCCATGGACTTCTATCCTTAGCCTTCTGTTTCCATAACTATATGAAGCAACTGTGACATAATGTTTATTTTTAAATAAATAAAACCTCTAAACCACAAATAACATTTTATTTAAACCTTATGTACATTTCGATTGCCCAGCAATCATCTTCAGAGGTATTTAAAAATTACAACTCTGTTGTAAAGTTGTATGTTTTAAATACCTCTGAAGATGATTGCTGGGCAATCGAAATGTACATAAGGTTTAAATAAAATGTTATTTGTGGTTTAGAGGTTTTATTTATTTAAAAATATTCTGTTTCCATTCTGTAATGCCGAGTACCCTTAAATCTTTCTCAAGGTCCTGTAGCCATCCGTTTTCTTGGTTGGCCAACTCTTCTTTTGCCAATCATAGAGCCATGTAAAGGTTTGCTCGGCATTCTATTAGTGGGCCGAAATTAACTATTGAAATCAACTATTCAACTAAAATAATATTACGCACACTTATATGTCGTTGCATTTTTAATTTGGAATTTGTTTTAATTTTAATATTTTCCCTAATATTTAGTTTGCAGTAATATTATTTTTGAAGCAATTTCTTGTATTTTTGTTACAGGTAAGCTTGGTACAAGTTTAAGAGAATCCATACAATCTGTAAGTTCTAGAGCCTGTATATTTTAAACCTATTTTATTCATTTTAATTCTAAATATTTAGCACTGTACTTTGATACAGTGCAAGGTAACTCTACATGGATACGCTTGATTGATTGAGGGGGTTTTATAGACAGCTGGCTTTTACAACTCATCTGCACCGTGCATTACTTTACTAGAGCTATGCGCGTCAGCCGCCCATATTATCTTTTCTATTCCCTATTGTTCTACAGTACCCTCGGTGTAAACGATGTATTTCGCCGTGTAAATCCAAAGTTTGATATATTCCCGGCTTGTTCTTTGTTTAATTTGTATGTTGTTACATTATTTCGTTTATTTTACATTTATTGCTTATCGAGGAGTGTTATGAACGCAAAACGTCGTTTCGTTGAAATCGATACCTGTAGTCGTAGGGCTAGTTCATGGTGGCATGCTTTTAGGTTTACGTATGTTTAAACCCTATGTCATTTTCCTTTCAAAAAAGGGTTGAAATTCTCTTTTACTTATGTTTTTGCTCATCTGAGTTGAATTGTTTTTAAATATTAAACCCAATAATTTGTTTACTCATCAAATTTTAAACTCTTGGCAGATGGATAGCGTGAAACAAAATAAATGAAATATTTCTAGATTTGAGAAAAACGTCCTTAGAAATTGTGACCTACATAAAGTGGAAAGAGAGCGGCTCGGTGCAACTTGAAACGGCGAAGGGCCTCTAAACACTAGTGCCCTTCACTACAGCCGGGGCATTCTATTCTGCCGCGTCAGGCTGTGACGTCATGTCGGAGTGGTACACTCTCAGTTGCTCACGCTACTCCAGTTGTATTCGTTTAGTCCTAAACCATTGTGAGTTTTTTCTTTATTAAAATCAAATTTTTTTGTCACAGACGACAAGAGCTCTTTGATATATATATATATATATATATATATATATATATATATATATATATATATATATATATATATATATATAAATATAAAATACGTTTTCTTGTTTAATAATTTAAAACAACACAGGTTATTCAAATACAAGAATATTTATTATTTTAAATCCACAAGGATTTAAAATAATAAATATTCTTGTATTTGAATAACCTGTGTTGTTTTAAAATATATATATATATATATATATATATATATATATATATATATATATATATCGAAATCTTGTTGCTGTTCATGACGAGCTGGTAATTACTAAAAGTCTGGTCGCAAGTAATATCAAAAGTGTAATACATATATATATATATATATATATATATATATATATATATATATATATATCAATCGAGAGAATCTCAGTCGAGATGAACCCAATAAAAGTTGAAGCGAGAGTCAACGCTAGATCAGATCCTAGAGAAAAGTTTTTCAAGTAGTACAAAATGAACTAAAATAGTACTCCGAATAGTAACTATTCATCATGTATTTTCATCCATGAAGGTATACCTATCAACATAGATATTATATATATATATATATATATATATATATATATATATATATATATATATATATATAAACAACTTAGGTAATTCAAATACAAGAACTATATAATCATTTTTATTCAAAGCTTTTTGTTGGTAAACAGTACCAACATCATCAGGATTGGATAAGACCATAATGCAAGATGTACAGTATATATGTTATTATAATTAGAAATAGCATTGTTGCCAAATTTATTTCAAATTGCCAAGTTTATATTATTACCGTAACATTTCTATAAATGTTTATAGTAGGCCTATCAAATTTTAAATGTATATGTATTTGTTTTAATTATTAATTTATTATTAACACTGTTATTATTTATTTTGAATGCTCATTTATATATTTCAAATAATTTCATTTTTATTATTATCATTACATACATACACATTGGGTTTACATAAGATATTGCTAGAAAACATTACCAGCTCATTAGATATCAGCAGAGCACAAACAACCAAACTGAAATGCAGTTTCCCTAACCTCCTAAAATTGTTGTCCTTTGGTTCAGCAATTTTTATCTCAGTTACAAACCTAAGCATTTCGCCCTTTCAAAATAGTTCTTTCTCTGCCTGCTCTCTCTCTCTCTCTCTCTCTCTCTCTCTCTCCCTCTCTCTCCCTCCCTCTCTCTCTCTCTCTCTCTCTCTCTTTCGTTTCTTTAATTTCTTACCTTTCTTCCTTTCAATATTTTACTTTTATTGTACGCCTTGGAACGTGGTTTTGCCAAAGGATATTTCCATTTGCCATAAAACATAAGGAACGCAGGTTCTCAGGTCTAGACAATATAGAATAAAGTGCCTAATCTGGATACATTCAACATAAAATAAAGCAATATATATTGCTTCACATCTGTAAGAGGTGATCGTTTACAAATACAAGCTAAGTCATTGCTTTTATTGTGAGATGTTGCATCTAATATTAACTCTGGATTGATTCTGTGATCCCAGCGTCGCTTCGATTCCCGCCATTAACGGTTCGTTGTTTATACATTTATTTATTAACAGTTTAAACTGACAGTAATATTCCTAATAATATGGAAACTCCATTTCCACAGCGACAAGTAGGCTACAGGCAACGCTACATCTATGTTTGCTCAATTTTGTAAAACTTGTTTGTCTTGAAGAACAAAATGAAACGATATAGGAAATAGCGATAAATTTCAGCGTTTGTTTCCGTATAACAGTGATTGTATGTTACGGAGTCGCGGCGCTGTTTAAAAATTCCATTTACTTGCAACGATGCGTCTGTCAGGCCGCGACTCACGCTGGTTGCATAACCACACAGAACTGCCGCCATTACATACACCCGTAGTTACTTATTGTAAACAAATTTATAATAAATAAGAGAGTGTTTGTATATTTGGCGAAAATTGTTCGTTGTATTGTTGACGTCATAAATGCTTCGTCTTGTGCCGTGTGCATGATATTTTTTGAAATCTTACAATTAACAATAATAACTTTATAAAGTTAGTGCTACGGAAAAACAATGGACAACGTCAAATATCACGATATATATATATATATATATATATATATATTTAATAAATTTAAAATATTTCAAACACAAGAATACTTTTAATGAATATATTTATTTGAATAAATATATTCATTAAAAGTATTCTTGTGTTTGAAATATTTTAAATTTATTAACTATATATACAAGAAAACATATCACCATATTTAATATATATATATATATATATATATATATATATATATATTAAAACAACACAGGTTATTCAAATACAAGAATATTTATTAATTAATATCCAAAGCTTTTCGTTGGCAAACAGTACCAACATCATCAGGTATGAAAATTACAATAATGTAAGCTATAGGCCTAAAACATATGTTTAATTAGAAATAAAATTGTTGCTAAATTTATACAAATGCCAAATTTATTTTGTTGCTGTAACATTATAGACATTGAATATAGTATCAAATTTAGAATGTATTTGTATTTATTCTTTTATTAATTTGTTATTATTATTGTGTTTATATATTTCGAATGCTTCATATATAATCATTCTTA